>JXCR01131780.1:244128-267341 GCA_002079205.1 Phalaenopsis hybrid cultivar
TGTGAATACCCTTATTACTCAGTGAACTCTGATGTCTCAATTATCCCTGAGAATAGGCTAATTATCATTTATCATTTAATTTGAAAATTATGTGGGTGAAGACCCTTAAAGGGGCAAGTTAGTGTAATTTGAGCACTTAGCCAAATTCTTAATCCTAATTAGACTTAGTGGTGTTTCAAGGATGTTTGATATGATTATGTTTATTTCTCTAATCCTCTTTTAGTCAATTTTGATTTAGCCTAAGTCACCACTAAGCTTTTAAGACCTAGGTGAGTGTCTTAATTAGTTTCGAAAAGGGTTAGGCTTTAAGTGGTCATGATCCATGATTTGAATTTTATTTGAAAATCAAGATAAGGGCATTAAATTGATTAATTTTTTACTTCAAAAGTCATACACCTAAGTCCAGGATCATTTAATTTTAATAAACTTCCAAAATTTAATTTTAAAGGTTTCTATACTCATGGTAGACTTTCGAAAATTTTCTTAGGATTTTATAATCAATATGCTAATTTTCATGATTATCTTAAAGAAATAATGTGAAATAACTTAAAAAATATGGGTCTGTGTATAGGAAGGTCCTCTAACTTTGGAAAAATCAGAGAATACTTCCCCTGATAGAGACTACAACATATCAAAATTCCAAGCCAAGGTGTGATTAAAAATAGTGTTTAATTAATTAAAAATAAAATATGCACCAAAGGGACTTGAAATTTATATCACATTGTTTCCCTTTGTTCACTGAGCAAGAGCGTATTTTTATTTTATTTTTGTGATTTTTCTACCCAAAGTTATGAATTTTCTAAGTTAAGGGTATTTAAATAAATAATAAAAGGCCATGTTTATCTATTTAAACCACGTGTGCCACCTCAACCTACGACGGCTCCGAAGGCATGCGTGGCACGCTCTGGTTGGACACCGCCGTCCACGTAGCTTGCTGACTCGGCCAGTTGTTTATGTCTCGAAGTGCTGTCCAGCTTGATCTCCCTCGTCCATTTGATACACGCTCGATCGAACGGCTCCCCGTCATCATCCTCGATAGAATGATCCCGTACCCGTCCACACTAAAACCTCAAGATCTCAGCCTATACTCAACTAAATCACATCGGGTTTGATCCTATGAACTCTTCTAAGTGAGACGAACACATCCATACGATTAATGTACCATAAAATCAAGCCTAAGTAAATGGAGAATCAAAATAAGCTCAGGAGAAGGAGAAGTTTTATACCTTTGCTCTGATAAGGGAGGCTTCGATCAGAGGTGCTCGACACATTTTTTGGGGTCTAAGGAGGCTAGCGATTGAGTCTCTGGTCTTGGTGTAAGGCCTAGGTATGAATTCGACTAAGCTCGATTTCAGGTGTTGGTCTAGAGTTATGGTAGAGGTTTTATGGAAGGGGGATTTGATGGGGCTTTGGCTTCTTTCACTCTTGTGAATTTGTGGGCACAATAAATTGAATTTTGGTGGAGTGTGGAGGTGTATTGGGTTCTGTCCTGGTTTCTAGCAGGGTTTCAAGCTCAAAATTGAGCTCCGACAATGNTCCATGAGGGTGGCTCTCAGTTTTGGGCTTCTCCGGCCACTAGGCTGGCCGGTCAGGGGGAGGTGGTTAGGAGCTCAGGGAACCCAGAGGAATCCAACACAACAATTTAATGCAAATGTGCTTGGATTTGCCAAAGATATCTTAAGCATGTACATTTTTGGAAATTAGATCCCTTATCTTAGGGGACCTTTGGTCCATGGCTTGATTTTGGTGATTTCATGGTGTTTGGACTGGTCACTAAGTCCATCTAATGGCTGTGGTGGAGTTAATTACCAATGGCTGTGGTGGAGTTAGTTTGGTGGCTTTAAGGTGGTTAGGTCACATTTAGTGCATGGGTCCAAGTGGGTGCAAATGACCAAAACTTGGGTTTTTAGGCTAGACATGTCAATTGGCCCAATTGATTGATCAAAATTGTGTAGATGATCATAAGGAACAACTTTGGTGCAGGATGGAAGTGGTTTTGAGTCTAATTGGGGGGTCAATTTGAAGGAATTTTGAACTTTAATCTTTTGGTCATGTTGGGCTAGGCTTGGGTCTAGCTTGGGTTAGCCTTGGGCTAGGTACAAATTGATTATTGTAAATGGTTGGGAAGAGGTTTTGAGCTCAATTGAAGGGTCAATTTGAGGGAATTTTGATTTTTAGTCAATTTGGTCATGTAGTCAATAGGGACCTCATGAAGAGTTTTCAACATGAATTGGATGTGAATTTGGAGGGTAAGGCCTAGGCTTGGGTCTAGCTTGGGTTAGCCTTGGGCTAAGTCCAAATTGATTATTTTAAATGGTGATAGGCTTGGGTCTAGCTCGGTTAGCCTTGGGCTAAGTCCAAATTGATTGTTGTAAATGGTCAATAGGGACCTCATGAGGAGGTTTCAACATAAGGGTCAATTTGAGGAAATTTTGAATTTTAGTCAATTTGGTCATGTTGGGCTAGGCTTGGGTCTAGCTTGGGTTAGCCATGGGCTAAGTCCAAATTGATTATTGTAAATGGTCAATAGGGACCTCATGAAGAGTTTTGAACATGTGACCTCATGAAGAGTTTTCAACATGAATTCTAAGTCCAAATTGATTATTGTAAATGGTCAATAGGGACATCATGAAGATTTTTGAACATGAAGGAATTTTGAACTTTAATTAATTTGGTCATGTTGGGCTAGGCTTGGGTCTAGCTTGGGTTAGTACTTTAATCAATTTGGTCATGTTGGGCTAGGCTTGGGTCTAGCTTGGGTTAGCCATGGGCTAAGTCCAAATTGATTATTGTAAATGGTCAATAGGGACCTCATGAAGAGTTTTTAATTGGATGCCAATTTGGAGGTTAAGGATATCAATTGGGTAAAATTTGGGGACTTACTAAGTCCAAATTGATTGTTGTAAATGGTCAATAGGGACCTCATGAAGAGTTTCCAACATGACTAAGTCCAAATTGATTATTATAAATGGTCAATAGAGACCTCATGAAGAGTTTTCAACATGACAAGTCCAAATTGATTGTTATAAATGGTCAATAGGGACCTCATGAAGAGTTTTCAACATGAATACAAATTGATTGTTGTAAATGGTCAATAGGGACCTCATGAAGAGTTTTCAACATGAATTGGATGTGAATTTGGAGGGTAAGGCCTAGGCTTGGGTCTAGCTTGGGTTAGCCTTGGGCTAAGTCCAAATTGATTATTTTAAATGGTGATAGGCTTGGGTCTAGCTCGGTTAGCCTTGGGCTAAGTCCAAATTGATTGTTGTAAATGGTCAATAGGGACCTCATGAGGAGGTAGCCTTGGGCTAAGTCCAAATTGATTGTTGTAAATGGTCAATAGGGACCTCATGAAGAGTTATTTTAAATGGTCAATAGGGACCTCATGAAGAGTTTTGAACATGAATTGGATGCCAATTTGGAGGCTAAGGCAATCAATTGGGTGAAATTTGGGGACTTAGCCAATTTGGGACTAAATTTGGGAATTTTGGATTTAGGCCAAAATCAAATGGATGGGGGCTTAGCCAATTTGAGGCTAAATTTGGGAATTTTGGATTTAGGACAATTGGGTGAAATTTGGGGACTTAGCCAATTTGGGGCTAAATTTGGGAATTTTGGATTTAGTCGTTGATAGGGACCTCATGAAGAGTTTTCAACATGAATTGGATGCCAATTTGGAGGTTAAGTCAATCAGGTGAAATTTAGGGACTTAGCCAATTTGGGGCTAAATTTGGGAATTTTGGAGCAATCAATGGGGGCTTAGCCAATTTGAGGCTAAATTTGGGAATTTTGGATTTAGGACAATTGGGTGAAATTTGGGGACTTAGCCAATTTGGGGCTAAATTTGGGAATTTTGGATTTAGGGTGGGTGAAATTTGGGGACTTAGCAAATTTGGGGCTAAATTTGGGAATTTTGGATTTAGGCCAAAAATCAAATGAATTTGAGGCTCAACATGCAAATGGATGGTTGATTTTGATGTATAGAAAATTCATAAAGATTTACAACATTAATTGAGGCCAATTGTCAATTAATGGTTGATTTTGATATATAATAATGTTATTAAGATTTTTCAACATCAATTGGGGCCAATTGACTAGGCTATGAGTTCAATTTGGTGAGATTAAATCATTTGGTCAAAATTGGGGTTTTGACCCAAATTAAAATTGGGCTCAAATCATGGACCAATTGAGCTTGGATTTATTTTATTTTGGTCATATAAAAAGTTAATTTGAGTTTATGATTGGAATTTGGGTCAACTGAGGCCCAATTGATGGACATTTGAATTGGATTTGGGGAAATTTGGGTCTCTAAGGGGAAATTTTTGGGTTTTGGTTAAAGATGGTCAAATTAGTCAAATTGGGTCATGTGGTAGTTGAGAGAAATGAAATTGAAAATATTTAGGATTTATTGGAATTTTCTGGGAATTTTTGGAATTTTTTGAATTTTTTGAATTTTGGGTCCAAGAGGGGTATTTTGGTAATTTGGAGGTGTTTTAGGGGTAAAAGGCCAAGATGGGTATTTTGGTAAGCTTTGAGGTACCAAACATCACCCAATTGGCCAAGATGGGTATTTTGGTAGAGTTGAGGTACCAATCATCACCAACAAGCCATGGACCAATAGAAATTCATTTTGGATCCTCTACATAGTGGTCTTAGCCAAACCATAACCCTAGGGCTAGTAGGTTTAGGGGACCTACATGAGTATCCCAAAAGATCAAGGGATCTAGGCTAGAAATTTGAGTTTGGGGTTGTGAGTGATTCTGAGTGTAGATGAGTGTAGTGAATGCCTTAGCTCCAGACCAACACCAAAGGTCAACTCTAAGGTCCCGCAATCCTAAGGGTGACTCATCTTGAGTTTCCCCCATAGTGACCCCACCTATTAAGAATTTAGAGGTTGAGACCAACATGTGGAACTTCAAGTGGAGTAGAGAAGAGTTTGAAGTTTCTAATGGTGAGGGTTCCATGTCTAGTTTTTAAGAATAGTCAAAAGGAAAATCCTATGGCTAGACCTTAGGCTACTAAAGAGGAAAAACTAAACCTCAACCAAAAATGAGGTCAACGAATGGACCCCCAATAGGTGGGGTGTGCTGGGCAAGCACACCGCGCGTATTGGCGTTCACCGATGAGATCAACAAAAACCATTACAAACTCCTAAGTCAACTGACCCGAAAGTATGTGTAGAGTTGTGTGTGTGATTTGTTTCTGCCAGGGAATTAACAGGGGATCATCTAGTTGAAGTCAAGGAGTTGAGACTCTCGCTGGGGATTAGAGAGTGAATTTTGAGTTATGAAATTTCAGCTATTTATAAAGGATGGGAATCAGTATGTAAGTGCTGACCCCAAGGTGGGAATTGAAATTTGGGTATCAATCCCGAAAGAGAGAGAGAGAGAGAGTTAGAGTGTAAGGACCAACCTCGAATGTAATTAGTCAGAAATGTAGGACTGATTCAGAATTGAGAATTGAAATGTTGGTCAATTCTCAAAAGAAAATGTCGGAATGTAAGGACCGACCTCAAACGTAAAGAATCAAAAATGTAGGACTGATTTGACAATGTGAATTGAAATGTAGGTCAATTCTCAAAAGAAAGTGTCGGAATGTAAGGACCGACCTCAAACGTAAAGAATCAAAAATGTAGGACTGATTCAGAAATGAGCTTTGAAATGTAGGTATCAATTCTCAAAAGAAAGTGTCGGAATGTAAGGACCGACCTCAAACGTAAAGAATCAGAAATGTAGGACTGATTCGATAATGAGAATTGAAATTTAGGTATCAATTCTCAAAAGAAAGTGTCGGAATGTAAGGACCGACCTCAAACGTAAAGAATCAGAAATGTAGGACTGATTCGATAATGAAAATTGAAATGTAGATATCAATTCAAATATGTGAGAATTGAAATGTATGTATCAATTCAAATATATTAGAATTGAAATGTAAGTATCAATTCGAAGATATGAGAATTGAAATGTAAGTATCAATTCAAAGATATGCGAGAATTGAAATGTAAGTATCAATTCTGGGAGAGAGTCAAAATTTAGGTATCAACCTCGAAATGTGAGAATCAGGATTTAGGTACTGAATTGAAGATGTGATTTGGAACATACAAAGAGCTTGTGGTGTTGAATTTGCAGTAGTGTGTCATATGAGAATATTTATTTTGAAGAAGATTTGTAGAACTTTGTAGAGTTATGTGCAGGATGTGAAATTCTGCGAGGATGTGCAAGGAGTTAGTGTAGATAACGATGGTTGTGCTGCGCGCACAAGGAGTAGGAAACTCTGAAAAATGGAAGTATCCACTCAAAAGGTTTATTTTATTTTCTTGTCGTTTTCATCACAATTGATTTTTTTTAAAAAAAGCATTTTTAAAGTTTTAATTTTAATGGGTTGATTTCAAAAAGAAATTTGTTTTGTTATTTATTCATTTATGATTATGTTTTATTTGTGTTTTGTTCATTGTTGGAACCGGTCATAGACATATGGCCATTTAGATAACCCTAAAACAATAAAAGTTTCAATGTTTTAAAGCAAGCAGAGGCAAGCAGAGGCAGACGACATCAGGCTGCGTAATAAGTTTTCAGGTATCGTCCATTTATCGGTAACATGAGTCTTTCCCTCTGGAAGTCCACTAATTGGTAGGCTCCTCCTGTATAAACTTTCTCAATGATAAATTGTCCCTCCCAAGTTGGCTCGAATTTTCCACCTATTTTCCGGCGAGCAAGAATAGGTCTTTTGTACGAGGTCACCAAATTTGAATGTCCTTGGGCGAACCAATTTATCATGGGCTTGTACCATCTTTGCCTGGTAGAGCTCCAAATGTTGCTGTGCTTCCAATCATTTTCCCTCGAGACTCTCCAGTTCTTCAAGCCTGAGTTTTGCGCTTTCTTCCATTGTGAGGTTGTTGGCAATGGCGACTCTGAGAGATGGTGTCTGGATTTCTAGTAGTAGCACGGCCTCAGTCCCGTACACGATCATATAAGGTGTGCACTGAGTGGGAGTCCTGAAAGTCGTCCGGTAGGCCCATAAGGCTTCTAAAAGTTTGTTATGCCAATCCCTTTTATTTTCATCCTGTTTTTTCTTCAAAATCTGTACTAGTGTCTTGTTGAAAGCTTCAGCCAGACCATTTGCTCTGGGATAATAAATTGTAGAGTGTCTCTAATCTATCCCATGTTGATGAAATTGTTGATCTTTGTACTTTTAAAAGTTGTCTCAATGTTAGAGATTATTCTTCGCGGTACTCCAAAACGGAACAAAACTATTGATCTTTGTACTTTTAAAAGCTGTCCTATTGTGAGATATTATTCTTCACGGTACTCTGAAACGGTAGATAATTTGGCTTTTGAGAAATTAAAGGACGTGCTGTGTCGTAACCTCACGTAACGATACTGCCTCTACCCATTTGGAGAAGTAATCTGTAGCGGCAAGTATGAACCTGTGTCCTTTAGAAGATGGAGGGTATATCGAACCTATTATGTCCATGCCCCAACACTCGAATGGCCACTAGGCAACAGTTGCGTGTAGCACATTCGGAGGCTGGTGTAAGACCACCCCATGCACTTGGCATTGGTGACATCTTCTGGCTGACTGACCAATAATACCCGAGTATTTTGATCTTCATTTTCGTTTTTGGTCCCAACTGGTGAGCTCCACACAATCCAGCATGTACCTCTTTGACAATATTATGTGCCTAGGCTCTGCTCAAACACCATAGCCACATTTGGTCGAACGATCTTTTGTAGAGAACATTTCCCACCAGAGCGTAAGACATGGCCCTTCTTGTGATGTGGTGTGCCTCAGACTTGTCCTCTGTCAGCTTTTCAGTATGCAAATATTCTATTAATGGCTTGCGCCAATCTTCGTTGATGTTTGCAACTGTATTTATCGTTTCTTCTTTCTCAACCTTGTGTAGAGTTTCAAAGTCATTTCGAGACAAGACTCGTCTTCCTTGCACTGTGACTTTGATGGAATCCTCTGGGGGATGCGCCATTTCCTTAGCGAGTTTAGTTAGAGCTTCGACAAGAGCATTATCTCCCCGAGGAATCCGGTAGAAAGTCACTACAGGAACCTGCTCCAGGAGCTTCATCGCGTACTGATGGTATTTTGTTAATCTTCGTTTTAGAATTTTGTATTGTCCGACGACTTGCTGGATGACAAGTTGATAGTCACGATAAATGGCAACGTTTGTTATATCCATTGAAATTGCCAATTCCAATTCGGTGATTAAAGTTTCATATTCTGCTTCATTGTTAGTGCACGACTCTGTTAGGTGATACGAAAACCTCAACATGCCCTTATCTAGCGTAATAAAGATCAAACTGATCCCTGCCTTGCCTGGTATAACTGTGTCTGATCCCTTGTCTTTCCTGGCTGACGAAGCGCCATTGAAGTACATTTCACAGTGTTGCGCACTAGAAAATTCCATCTGTAGTATCTGCTCGTCTGGTAACTCGTCGTTAAGAGAGGACCCAGCTGGCAGTGGGTGTGCAGCGAGAAAGTCTGCTAAAATCTGTCCCTTGATAACACAGAGGGGTATAAAAGTTATATCAAATTGCAATAAGATCATTGACCATCTCGCTAAACGTCCGGAGAGTGTTGGTCGGGTCATCAAATATTGCAATGGATTAACTTTCGAAATTAGAGTGATCCTATGAGAAAGCATGTAATGTCTAAGCTTTTGAGTGGTGAAAATTAGTGTCAGACAATGCTTCTCAATAGGTGGATTTCTTATCTCCGTCGGTATTAGACGACGGCTCAAGTAGTAGAGCGTATTTTCTTTTCCCTCCTTGTTGATTTGGGCTAAGAGTGCTCCAAGAGAGTCATCTAAAGCCGCGGTATAAAGTATCAACGATTTCCTTGGGATAGGGGCTGCAAAATAGGAGGTGTCATTAAAAATTGTTTAACGTCCTCAAAGGCCCACTGGCATTTCTCTTCCCAAATAAATTTGGCATCCTTTTTAATTAATGCCGAGAAAGGCTGACCTGACATTTTTCTTCCCAAATAAATTTGGCATCCTTTTTAATTAATGCCGAGAAAGGCTGACACCTCGTCTCAGATATGCCAACTTCCCCTGGAAGGAACGTAGCTTTTTCAAGGTTTTAGGGGGAGGCATTTCCAAGTTAGCTTTAATCTTATCCCAGTCGATCTCGATTCCCAGATGACAGACAACGAATCCTAGAAAGTTCCCGGAGGTGACGCCAAAAGCGCACTTTAAGGGATTCATTTTAAGGTCATATCGTTGTAACCGTTCAAACATGATCCTCAAATCGTACAAATGGTCTATTTTTTGTTTACTTTTGATGACCAGATCATCCACGTAACATTCTACTTGATTGTGAATGAGGTCATAAAAAATCTTCGTCATTGCACGCTGATATATTGCTCCGGTGTTCTTTAGGTCGAACGACATCACTGTGTAGCAGAAAATTCCAATCGTTGTTCTGAAAGCTGTGAGCACTGCATCCTTGGGAGCCATCTTAATTTGGTTATACCCCGACGATCCGTCCATGAAGGAGAAAATTTCATGTGTTAAGGTGATGTCCACCATCATTCCTGGTATAGCTAGTGGAAACTCGTCTTTTGGACATGCCTTGTTCAAATCTCTGAAGTCAACATAAACGTGAATCTGTCCATTTTCTTTTTAACTGGTACAATATTGGCTAACCACGTGGGGTACTGCTCCTCTTTAACAAATTTGGCATCTATCAACTTCTTTACCTCGGCGATGACTTATTGTTCTATCTCAAGGTGCATTCTTCGTGGAGCTTGTTTTACAGGGGTTACATTCTTATCCACCCCAAGTTTATGGACTGCAACCTCTGCTGACAGCCCTGGCATTTCATCGTAGCTCCATGCAAAGCAATCTTTGAACTTTGTTAGTAGTTTGACCAATTCTACAGATTCTTCATCATGAAGTAGAGAACTTATAAACGTAGGTCGGGGTCGTTCACCAGTCCCAAGGTTAATCTCTTTCAATTCATCGATAGTGGATTTAATTTCTTCTTCAAATTCTGGCAGAGCAGCAGAGTCATCCTTCACATCGAGGCAATCCTCTTCTGACTCCTTATTAACAGCCATGTAAAATTCAAAATCATCCACTGGTCCCATTGTACCAAATCCGAGACCTTCTTTTTAATTGGGAGCTCGACTTTTAGTATTCCATAATTTTTCAAAAAGTTGAAATTTATCTTTTGGCATTTGTTTTAGTAAATGTCCCTGTTCAATTAACTTTTGAACACAAGGCGAGAAGTAACCAAAAGGCAATTTCATTAGTTCATTAGAATCAACATCCAAATTTACATGTTTTTCAAGCTCAGTAGAGGTAGAAGCGCAGTAAAATTTAATCGGCTTTGAACCAACACGACGGACTTCCTTGACCTCTAAACTCTTGACTTTTTTAGGGAGAATTGGAGTGAGGGTCACAATATCCACATAGTGGTTTATCCGATCATACATTGTTTCATATTCATTCTTCTCTGTATCTTCTAGGGATATCTCGTACTGAGGCTTCTTCTGCTTTGTGATCATTACCTCATCTTCAGAATTGTCTTCATCACCAATTTTGATAGTTGACCTAGTCCGTTCAACAATTAAATTGATCTTTCCTCGTCCGTGTCCCCGGCCTCGACATCAGGTGCGTGAACTAGAAGAACCTCCACCAACTCGTCGTATGGGAGTGGTAGAAGGTTGTTGAAGCAGAGTTGTATGGCCTCCTTTTGTGATTCTTCTGAACCTTCATCTTTGTTTGTCAAAATCTCGTGCGAGAAGACACTCTTCTTTAGAGGCATAGTAGGCAACATCTTCTTGGATACCAACTTCATGCACTGAAAATGGTTGTAGATCTCCCTTGATGCAATTTTCTTGNTAAATGTTGCTGTGCTTCTAATCATTTTCCCTTGAGACTCTCCAGTTCTTCAAGTCTGAGTTTTGCGCTTTCTTCCATTATGAGTTGGTTGGCAACGGCGACTCTGAGAGATGGTGTCTGGATTTCTAGCGATAACACGGACTCGGTCCCGTGCACGAGCATATAAGGTGTACACTGAGTGGGAGTCCTGAAAGTCGTCCGGTAGGACCACAAGGCTTCTAACAGTTTGTTATGCCAATCCCTTTTATTTTCATCCAGTGTTTTTTCAAATCTGTACCCGTGTCTTGTTGAAAGCTTCACCCAGACCATTTGCTCTGGGATAGTAAATTGTAGAGTATCTCCAATCTATCCCATGTCTTCTGTTCAGTCAGACCATTTGCTCTGGGATAGTAAATTGTAGAGTATCTCTAATCTATCCCATGTCTTCTGAACAAAATTATTGATTTTTGTACTTTTAAAAGCTATCCCATTTCAGAGATTATTCTTCGCGGTACTCCGAAACGGTAGACAATTTGGCCTTTGAAAAATTGAAGGACGTGCTGTGCCGTTACCTCACGTAACGGTACTGCCTATCCCCATTTGGGGAAGTAATCTATAGTAGCAAGTATAAACATGTGTCCTTTATAAGATGGAGGGTCTATCAAACCTATTAAGTCTGTACCCCAACACTCGAATGGCCACGAGGCAACAATTGGGTGCAGCACATTCGGAGGCTGGTGTAAGACCACCCTATGCACTTGGCATGGGTGACATCTTCTGGCTGTATCCATGCAACCATGCATCATTGTTGGCCAATAATATCCGAGTCTTTTAATCATCATTTTCATTTTTGTTCCCGACTGGTGAGCGTGACACAATCTGGCATGTACTTCTTTGACAATATTCTGTGCCTCGGCTCTGCTCAAACATCGTAGCCACATTTGGTCGAACGATCTTCTGTAGAGAACATTTCCCACCAGGGCGTAAGACATGGCCCTTCTTTTGATGTGGTGCGCCTCAGACTTGTCCTCTGGCAACTTTCCAGTAGGTAAATATTCTATTAATGGCTTGCGCCAATCTTCATTGATGTCTGCATTGTATTTATTGTTTCTTCTTTTCCAAGTTTGTGTAGGGTTTCAAAGTCATTTCGAGATAAGACTCGTCTTCCTTGCACCGTGACTTTGATGGAGTCCTCCGGGGGATACGCCATTTCCTTAGCGAGTTTTGCTAGAGCGTTGGCATGAGCATTATCTCCTTGAGGAATTCGGTAGAAAGTCACCTCAAGAATCTGCTCCAAGAGCTTCATCGCATACTGGTGGTATTATGTTAATCTTGGTTTCAGAATTTTGTATTGTCCGGCGACTTGCTAGATGACAAGTTGAGAGTCACCATAAATGGCAATGTTTATTATATACATTGAGATTGCCAACTTCAATCCGGTGTGACAGATCCCTTGTCTTTCCTGGCTAACGAAGCACCATCGAATTACATTTCCCAGCGCTGTGCACTAGAAAATTCCATTTATAGTATTTGGTCGTATGATAACTTGTTGTTGAGAGAGGACCCAACAGGCAGTGGGTGTATAATGAAAAAGTCTACTACAATCTGTCCCTTAATAGCGCGAAGGGGCACAAAAGTTATATCAAATTGCAATAAGATCATTGACCATCGTTAAACGTCCGGAGAGTGTTGGTCGGGTCATCAAATATTGTAATGGATTAACTTTCAAATTTAAGGTGATCTTATGAGAAAGCATGTAATGTCTAAGCTTTTGAGTGATGAAAATTGGTGTCAGACAATGCTTCTCAATAGGTGGATATCTTATCTCCGTCGGTATTAGATTATAACTCAAGTAGTAGAGCGCATTTTCTTTTCCCTCCTCATTGATTTGGGCTAAGAGGGCTCCAATTGAGTCATCTAAAGTCGTGGTATATAGTATAAACGGTTTCCCTGGGATAGGGGCTGCCAAAAAAGGAGGTGTCATTAAATATTGCTTAACGTCCTCAAAGGACCGCTGGCATTTCTCTTCCCAAATATATTTGGCGTCCTTTTTAATTAATGCCGAGATAGGCTAACACCTACCTGAGAGATTAGAAATAAAGCGTCTCAGATATGCCAACTTCGCCTGGAAGGAGTGTAGCTATTTCAAGGTTTTAGGGGGAGGCATTTCCAAGATAGCTTTAATCTTATCCGGGTCAATCTCGATTCACCGATGACGGACAACGAATCCTAGAAATTTCCCGGAGGTGATGCCAAAGGCGCACTTTAAGGGATTCATTTTAATGTCATATCCTCGTAACCGTTCAAACACAATCCTCAAATCATACAAATGGTCTATTTTTCGTTTACTTTTGATGACCAAATCATCCACGTAGCATTCTACATGATTGTGAAAGAGGTCGTCAAAAATCTTTGTCATTGCACGCTGATATGTTGCTCCAGCATTCTTTAGGCCGAACGACATCACTGTGTAGCAGAAGATTCCAATCGGTGTTCTGAAAGCTGTAAGTGCTACATCATCGGGAGCCATCTTGATTTGGTTGTATCCTGATGATCCATCCATGAAGGAGAAAATCTCATGTGTCGAAGCGATATCCACCATCATTTCCGGTATAGGTAGTGGACACTCGTCTTTTGGACTTGCTTTGTTCAAATCTCTAAAGTTGACACAAACGCGGATCTATCCATTTTTCTTTTTAATCGGTACAATATTAGCTAACAATGTGGCGTATTGCTCTTCCTTAACAAAGTTGGTGTCTATCAATTTCTTTACCTCGGCGATGACTTGTTGTTCTATCTCGAGGCGCATTCTCCTTGGAATTTATTTTACTGGGTTACATTCTTGTCCACCCCAAGTTTATGGACTACAACCTCTGCTGACAGTCCTGGCCTTTCATTGTAGCTCCATGCGAAGCAATCTTTGAATTATGTTAATAGTTTGACCAGTTCTGCAGATTCTTCGTCATCAAGTAGAGAACTTATAATTGTAGGTCGGGGTCGTTCTTCAGTCTTGAGGTTAATCTCTTTCAATTCATTGACAGTGGATTTAATTTCTTCCACAAATTCTGGCGGAGAATCTTCTATTGGTTGATCAACAGAGTCATCCTCTACATCGAGACAATCATCTTCTGACTCACTAGTAACAACCATGAAAAATTCAGAATCATCGTCTGGTCTAACTGTACCAAATCCAAGACATTCTTTTAAATTGGGAGTTTGACTTTTAGCATTCCATAATTTTTCAAAAAGTTGAAATTTATCTTTTGGTATTTATTTTGGTAAGTGTCCCTGTTGAATTAATTTTTGAACACAAGGCGAGAAGTAACCGAAAGGTAATTCCATTAATTCATTAGAGTCAACATCCAAATTTAGATGTTTTTCAAGCTCAGTAGAGGTAGAAGCACGGTAAAATTTGATCGGCTTTGAACCAACACTATGGAACTTCCTTGACCTCCAAAATCTCAACCTTTTGAGGGAGAATCGGAGTAAGGGTCATAGTATCCACATAGTGGTTTATCCGATCATACATTGTTTCATATTCATTCCTCTCTATATCTTTTAGGGATATCTCATACTGAGGCTTCTTCTGCTTTTTCATCATTACCTCATCTTTAGAATTGTCTTCATCACCAATGTTGATAGTTGTCCTAGTCCGTTCAACAATTAAATTGATCTTTCCTCGTCCGCGTCCCCGACCTCGACCTCGGGTGCATGAACTAGAAGGACCTCCATCAACTTTTTGTAAGGGAGTGGTAGAAGGTTGTTGAAGCGGAGTTGTCTGGCCTCCTTTTTGTGATCCTTCTGAATCATTATCTTTGTTTGTCAAAATTTTGCGCGAGAAGACGGTCTTCTCTGGAGGCGCGTAGTAGGTAGCATCTTCATGGATACCAACTTCATGCACTGAAAATGGTTGTAGATCTCCCTTGATGCAATTTTCTTGCCCATCTTTGCGGTATTTAATGCACTGGTGTAGGGATGATGGAACCATGTTATGTTCATGAATCCATGGTCGACCCAATAGAGCATTAAAAGAGGTCTCGGTGTTGATGATATGAAATTTAACGGATGTTACGAGTTCTCTGACCTTCATAAGTAATGAAATTGATCCAAGGGCTCTTTCTCCCTTTTGGTTGCACATCATCTTATCGGGGATGAGCTCCTGAACGTTGAAGTCCAAATATGCTAACATCCGTAGACTCATCAAATTAAGAGATGCTCCAGGATCCACTAAAACTCTGGATAACACAAATCTGTCAATGTTGACGAAGATGTAGAGCGAACGGTTGTGGTCGGCGGTGCCGAGCAGCAAGTCTTCATCTGTGAAGGTTAGCCCTGACTGATCTCCCAACGAGCAAAATTCATCCGAGGATGTGCTAGCCAACTGAGTTAAGCAAATTTCTGGATCCAGCAATACTGTAACCAGAGATTCTATCATCTCCTTTGACAGGATCAGAGCGTCATAGATGCTTAGTCGGGCAGGCAACTTCATAAGATAAGATAGCACATTGTAGTCTACTTTGTATGCTGCTCCAATTTTGTCTTGATTATGTGGTTCTTCCACTGGCGGAGGTGGGGGTACCTCTTCTCGAGTCATTATCTGTTTTCCTTTGTCTGTTGGAGTTGTTCTTGGTGGTAACACCTTTCCGCTCCTTAAGTTGACTTCTGTGATTTCTTCTTCTTGAGATATCATTGTAGAATCTTCTGGTGTCGTTCCCTCTTCATCGGAGAGGTCTAAGTTGATGGAAAATGATGCATCATGATGCTCGAGAGTTGGCTTTTCGTTATCGGCGCTGTCGTAGGCGATATCATTGAGTTCTTCTTTGGCCTTGACAACGAGTTCATTGGACTCAAGTACGATTTGAGGATCATTTTAGGAATCGAGATCGCAACTAAATTGGTCATAATCAGTCACTTTATTACCAAAAATAGTCAGAACGTAGCCGAAATCACAACTATTATATTCATAAGACCCCGGATGGACAAAAAGATAATCATACAAAGTCAAGGGTTCGAGGATTTTCTTCCCCAAATTTCAGACAACTAATCTAGTAGAGGCAGCCCCTATCCTACCCCCCGTGCTATCAATCCTAGCAGTGACACTTTTCTTTTTCTTGTTCTTCATCCTTGACGATGATGGATTCTCTGGCGAAATCTTCATCTCGGGCTTGGTATACTGCATACTCTGAGTGGAGGCTTGTTTTGATGCAGACTGTAGCTTTATCAATATCTTCTTGGATGATCTACTCCATACCTCATTCCATCCTTCTTCGGTATTTGCAGAAGCTTGTTTCAATGAATCTTGTATCCGATTAAGGAACTTCTTGAGTTCATCCCAAGTTGTACTCCATCCATCTTTTCCGACATATGGATCAATGGGGGAGATCGACTCAGCTAAAACTGTGTTTATGGAAACATTTTCAGGTTCTCTCAAATACTCCTTCGGGATTTTTATATTCTCTTCCTTGAGGTTCTTCTTGAGCCAGTCTTTAATGACAAAACACTTGTCTATAGTGTGTCCAAGTAACTGGTGGTACGGAAAATAATTTGATTCATTCTTCTTATCCACCTCTTCGGGTTTCTTTGGATCAGGCATTTTGAATTCTAATTTCTTCATCAAGCTTTTGAATATTTTAGGTACAGCTTCATCTTTGAAGGAATAAACAACTTTCTATCGCTCTAATAGGGATATTCATTTACCTGTTGTTCGAGGTGATCCTTCCTGAGGCGGCCGTTGGTTGGATTGACTGCTCTGTTTCTGAGAGTATTGTGACGAAGACTGACGATGATCTTCTGCATATATCTTTATTGGCTGCTTTCCTTTGTCGACAGTTGCGACTATCCTGATTTCTTTGCGAACACTTTGGTCACCTTAGCCTTTCATGCAGCTCCATGTGCTTCATTTCTTCTTGAAGACTGCTGGCTTTACTGAGTATCTTCTCGAAGGATTTGATGGTGAGTCCCTTGAGTATGAAAGCTACTGGCCCATGAATGCTTTTTAGTAGAATCTCAATCGCTTGATGTTCCTGTAGGGTTTCTTTTGAGTAAAATCTCAATCGCTTGATGTTCCTGTAGCTGAGGTTCACATTTCATGCTAAGGTTTCTCCACCCAAAATATAGTCTGCCAAGGTTTCATTAAGCCTCTGCTCTTCCATCATGAGCTCTCCAATAGACACATGATGCTGCGCCCCAGCAAATCTTTTCATAAATAATTGTTCCAACTCAGAAATTGTTTTAACTGACCCTTTGGGTAAGTCAGCGTACTAGTCAAAAGCAATCCCTGACAAGTTGTTGACGAACTGCTGGCAGAGTAGAGCTTCACTATTCCTCGTGTTGCCACAATTGGCTCAAACATGTGCTATGTGCTGTCTGAGATTTCCAGTCCCATCAAATATCTTGAAGTTTGGGCTCATAAAATGCTTGGGGAAAGGGACGGCATCGAACTCCTCTGGGCAAGGTCTACCCTTTAAAATTGATGCACCGCCCTTGGACTGGGCTAAGGCTTCCCACACTTGTTCAACCATTTACTTGATCTCTTTTTCTGGCATGGAACCTGATGGAGAATCCTTCTTTGGTGGTTCTTCTTTGTCAGTCGAAGTAGCCTCTCTTCTTTAACCCATGATGCCTATGATTTTTGGCTGATAAATCTCTAGAGAAGCCAATCTTGGTAATTGTGATTGCCCCTGAATGGTGGCCATGGCGGTCATAGCTGCAGTCATCTCTTCTATTCTTTTCTCTAGTAGAACAACTTGCTCATCCCTTAGGAAGATAGCCCTACACAGCTCATCTACAGCGTTCTCTTCAGTGTGAGGTTGAGCCTCGCGCACAGATGTGGCAGCTCTGGTTTTGATCACATGGACATCCCTGAAATCTTCCTCCAAGTAATCATTAGCTCTGGTTTCGATCACATGACATCCATGAAATCTTCCTCCAAGTAATCATTGTAATCAAAATCCTCATTGTCACTATTGACGGAAACTCTGTGTTCTCGTGCTAACTCAGAAATCTTGATCCTAAGTTTCTCAACTTTTTCATCAATTATTGATTCCTTGATTGCTTTAAGATCTGGTGGACCTTGATGGAAATCCTCAAGTTGTTCCTCCATCTCGCTGGCTATTGTCGTGACGATGTCAGATATTTCAGGCACTGGTTTTACTTCTTATCCTGCAGGCATACTGAATTGTATCGGAGCAGTGACCTTGGGTACCCATACCCTCTTCTTCTTTGATGATGTTGCCTCAGGACGGGACGTCTTAGTAGAGACATCAGTATTTCGAGGGAAGGTATGCTCCACGTGGTGTAGACCGACTACAGTGTCAGGTAATCCTCTTATCTTTCTTACCGTGATTGCAGGAATGGCAGGTAAACTTCTCGGACCCAGTCTTGACTTAATCGACCCGCGACCTGCGGTCCTGGTGGTGTTATGGTCGGTGGTGACTATAGCAGTATCAACTCAGTTTCACAAACGGAGCCAGACGGGAACACGGGTAGGTGACTTTATAGTCGATCTATGAGATTTTCTAACGGACTTAATATCCTTCAAAATTTCATTTTTCTTATGAGGGGAAATTTCATGTCCCACTCGTTTAAGTAATTCATTAACCGAACATCCTTCTTTAGTAGCAAGCCTTCTGAAGACTGCACNATAAATCTTTATCTTTGTTTGTTAAAATTTCGCGCGAGAAGATAGTCTTCTTTGGAGGCGCATAGTAGGCAGCATCTTCATGGATACCAACTTACGCGAGAAGACAGTCTTCTTTGGAGGCACGTAGTAGGCAGCATCTTCATGGATACCAACTTCCGTGCGAGAAGACAGTCTTCTTTGGAGGTGCGTAGTAGGCAGCATCTTCATGGATACCAACTTCATGAGAAGACTGTCTTCTTTGGAGGCGCGTAGTAGGCAGCATCTTCATGGATACCAACTTCATGTACCGAAAATGGTTGTAGATCTCCCTTGATGCAATTTTCTTGACCATCTTTGCGGTATTTAATGCACGATGTAGAGATGGTGGAACTATGTTATGCTCATGAATCCACGGTGGATCCAATAGAGCGTTAAAAGAGGTCTCGGCGTCGATGATATGAAATTTAATGGTTGTTACAAGTTCTCCGACCTNATTTAGGTAGTGGGAACTCATCTCTATGACATGCCTTGTTCAAATCTCTGAAGTCGACGCAAATGCGGATCTGTCCATTTTTCTTTTTAACCGATACAATATTGGCTAACCATGTGGGGTACTGCTCATCTTTAGCAAAGTTAGCGTCTATCAATTTCTTTACCTCGGTGATGACTTGTTGTTCTATTTTGAGGCGCATTCTCCTGGGAGCTTGTTTTACTGGGGTTACATTCTTGTTCACCCCAAGTTTATGGACTGCAACCTCTGCGAAGCCCTGACATTTCATCGTAGCTGCATGCGAAGCAATCTTTGAACTTTGCTAATAGTTTGACCAGTTCTGCAGATTCTTTGTCATCAAGTAGAGAACTTATAAATGTAGGTCGGGGTCGTTCTTCAGTCCCGAGGTTAATCTCTTTCAATTCATCGACAGTGGATTTAATTTCTTCCTCAAATTTTGGGGGAGCATCTTCTATTGGTTGATCAGTAGATTCACTCTGGCGGAGCATCTTCTATTGGTTGATCAGCAGAGTCATTCTCTATATCGAGACAATCCTCTTCTGACTCACTAGTAACAACCATGCAAAATTACATCTTCTATTGGTTGATCAGTAGAGTCATCTTCTACATCGAGGCAATCTTTTTCTGACTCCTTAGTAACAACCATGCAAAATTCAGAATCATCGACTGGTCCAAGTGTACCAAATCTGAGACCTTCTTTTGAATTAGGAGTTCAACTTTTAGTATACCATAATTTTTCAAAGAGTTGAATTTTATCTTTCAGCATTTGTTTTGGTAAGTTTCCCTGTTGAATTAACTTTAGAACACAAGGCGAGAAGTAACCAAAAGGCAATTCCATTAATTCATTAGAATCNATTTCCCTCGAGACTCTCCAGTTCTTCAAGTCTGAGTTTTGTGCTTTCTTCCGTTGTGTGTTGGTTGGCAACGACGATTCTGAGAGATGGTGTCTGGATTTCTAACGGTAGCACGGCCTCGGTCCCGTACACGAGCATATAAGGTGTACACTGAGTGGGAGTCCTAAAAGTTGTCCGGTAGGCCCACAGGGCTTCTAACAGTTTGTTGTGCCATTCCCTCTTGTTTTCATCTAGTGTTTTCTTCAAAATTTGTACCAGTATCTTGTTGAAAGCTTCAGCCATACCATTTGCTCTGGGATAGTAAATTGTAGAGTATCTCCAATCTATCCCAAGTCTTCTGATGAAATTGTTGATCTTCGTACTTTTAAAAGTTGTACCATTGTCAGAGATTATTCTTTGCGGTACTCCAAAACGGTAGACGATTTGACTTTTGAGAAATTGAAGAACGTGTTGTGTCGTAACCCCACACAACGGTACTGCCTCTGCCCATTTGGAGAAGTAATCTATAGCGGCAAGTATGAATCTGTGCCCTTTAGAACATGGAGGGTCTATCGGACCTATTATGTATGTGCCCCAACACTCGAATGACCACGAGACAACAATTGGGTGCAGCACATACGGAGGCTGGTGTATGACCACCCCATGAAGTTGGCATTGATGACATTTTCTGGCTGTATCCATGCAATCAAACATCATTGCTGATCAATAATATTTGAGTCTTTTGATCTTCATTTTCAATTTTGGTCCCGACTGGTGAGCGCCACACAATCCAGCATGTACTTCTTTGACAATATTTTGTGCCTCGGCTCTGCTCAAACACCGTAGCCACATTTGGTTGAACGATCTTCTGTAGAGAACATTTCCCACCAGAGCGTAAGACATGGCCCTTCTTGTGATGTGGTGTGCCTCAGACTTGTCCTCCGGCAGCCTTCCGGCATGCAAATATTCTATTAATGGCTTGCGCCAATCTTCATTGATGTCTGCAACTGTACTTATTGTTTCTTCATTTCCAAGCTTGTGTAGAGTTTCGAAGTCATTTCGAGACAAGACTCGTCTTCCTTGCATCGTGACTTTGATGGAATCCTCCGGGGGACACGCCATTTCCTTAGCGAGTTTTGCTAGAGCGTCGGTATGGGCATTATCTCCCCAAGGAATCCGGTAGAAAGTCACCTCAGGAACCTGCTCCAGGAGCTTTATCGTGTACTGGTGGTATTCTGCTAACCTTGGTTTTAGAATTTTGTATTATCCGGCGACTTGCTGGACGACAAGTTGAGAGTCACCATAAAAGACAATGTTTGTTATATCCATTGAGATTGTCAATTTCAATCAGGTGATTAAAGCTTCATTATTGGTGCACGACTCCGTCAGGTGGTATGAGAACCTCAACATACCCTTATCTGGCGTAATAAAGATCAAATCGTTCCCTACCTTGCCTGGTATAACTGTGCCTGATCCTTTATCTTTCCTGGCCGACAAAGTGCCGTTGAAGTACATTTCCCAGCGTTGCGCACTAGAAAATTCCATTTGTAGTATCTGCTCGTCTAATAACTCGTTGTTGAGAGAGGACCCAGCTGGCAGTGGGTGTGCAGCGAGAAGATCTGCTAGTATCTGTCCCTTGATAGTACAGAGAGGTATAAAAGTTATATCAAATTGCAATAAGATCATTGACCATCTCGCTAAACATCCAGAGAGTGTCAGTCGGGTCATCAAATATTGCAATGGATTAACTTTTGAAATTAGGGTAATCTTGTGAGAAAGCATGTAGTGTTTAAGCTTTTGAGCGGTGAAAATTAGTGTCAGACAATGCTTTTCAATAGGTGGATACCTTATCTCCGTCGGTATTAGACGACGACTCAAGTATAGAGAGCATTTTCTTTTTCCTCCTCATTGACTTGGGCTAAGAGGGCTCCAAGAGAGTCATCCAAAGCCGCGGTATAAATTATCAACGGTTTCCCTGGGATATGGGCTGCCAAAACAGGAGGTGTCATTAAATATTGTTTAATGTTCTCAAAGGCCTGCTGGCATTTTTCTTCCCAAATAAATTTGGCATCCTTTTTAATCAATGTCGAGAAAGGCTGACACTTACCTGAGAGATTAGAAATAAAGCGTCTTAGATATGTCAACTTCCCCTAGAAGGAACATAGCTGCTTCAAGGTTTTAGGGGGAGGCATTTCCAAGGTAGCTTCAATCTTATCCGAGTTGATCTCGATTCCATGATGACGGACAACGAATCCTAGAAATTTCCCAAAGGTGACGCCAAAGACGCACTTTAAGGGATTCATTTTGAGGTCATATAGTCGTAACCGTTCAAACACGATCCTCAAATCATACAAATGGTCTGTTTTCCGTTTACTTTTGATGACCAGATCATCTACGTAGCATTCTACTTGATTGTGAATGAGGTCGTCAAAAATCTTCTTTATTGCACGCTGATATGTTGTTCCAGCTTTCTTTAGGTCGAACGACATCACTGTGTAGCAGAAGATTCCAATCGGTGTTCTGAAAGCTGTAAGCGCTGCATCCTCTGGAGCCATCTTGATTTGGTTGTACCTAGACGATCCGTCCATGAAGGAGAAAATTTCATGTGTCGAAGCGATATCCACCATCATATTTGGTATAGGTAGTGGAAACTCGTCTTTTGGACATGCCTTGTTCAATTCTTTGATGACACAAAGACGGATCTGTCCATTTTTCTTTTTAACAGGTACAATATTGGCTAACCACGTGGGGTACTGCTCTTCTTTAACAAAGTTTGCGTCTATCAACTTCTTCACCTCGACGATGACTTGTTGTTCTATTTCGAGGTGCATTCTCCTGGGAGCTTGTTTTACTGGGGTTACATTCTTGTCCACCCCAAGTTTATGGACTGCAACCTCTGCCGACAGTCCTGGCATTTTGTCGTAGCTCCACACGAAGCAATCTTTCAACTCTGCTAATAGTTTGACCAGTTCTGCAGACTCTTTGTCATCAAGTAGAGAAGTTATAAATGTAGGTCGGGTTGGTTCTTCAGTCCCAAGGTTAATCTCTTTCAATTCATCGATAGAGGATTTAATTTCTTCCTCAAATTCTAGAGGAGCATCTTCTATTGGTTGATCAGTAGAGTCATCCTCTGCATCGAGACAATCTTTTTTTGACTCACTAGTAACAACCATGCAAAATTCAGAATCATCGACTGGTCCAATTGTACCAAATCCGAGACTTTCTTTTGAATTGGGAGTTCGTCTTTTAGTATTCCACAATTTTTCAAAGAGTTGAAATTTATCTTTTGGCATTTACTTTGGTAAATTTCCCTGTTGAATTAACTTTTGAACACAAGGCGAGAAGTAACCAAAAGGCAATTCCATTAATTCATTAGAATCAACATCCAAATTTACATGTTTTTCAAGCTCAGTA
>JXCR01131780.1:268138-280017 GCA_002079205.1 Phalaenopsis hybrid cultivar
GAAGTCCAAATATGCTAACGTCCGTAGACTCATCAAGTTAAGAGATGCTCCAAGATCTACTAAAACTCTGGATAACACAAACCTGTCAATGTTGACGGAGATGTAGAGCGGATGATTGTGGTCGGCGGTACCGAGAAGCAAGTCTTCATCTGTGAAGGTTACCCCTGACTATTCTCCCAACGAGCAAACTTCATCTGAGGATGTGCTAGCCAACTGAGCTAAGCAAATTTCTGGATCTAACAAAGCTGTAACCAGAGATTCTCTCATCTCCTTTGACAGGATCAGAGCGTCGTAGATGCTTAGTCGGGCATGCAACTTCCTAAGATGAGCTAGTACGCTGTAGTCTACTTTGTATGATCCTCCGATTTTATCTTGATTATGTGGTTCTTCCACTGGCGGAGGTGAGGGTATCTCTTCTCGGGTCATTATCTGTTTTCCTTTGTCTATTGGAGCTGTTCTTTGTGGTAACACTTTTCCGCTCCTATATCTCTTCTCAAGTCATTATCTGTTTTCCTTTGTCTGTTGGAGCTGTTCTTGGTGGTAACACTTTTCCGCTCCTTAAGTTGACTTCTATGATTTCTTCTTCTTGAGATATCATTGTTGAATCTTTCGATGTCTTTTCCTCTTCGTCGAAAAGATCTAAGTTGATGGTGAGCGGTGCACCATGACGCTCGAGAGTTGGTTGTTCGTCATCGGTGTTGTCGTAAGCGATATCATTGATGTCTTCTTTGGCCTTGACAACGAGTTCATCAGACTCAAGTACGATTTGAGGATCATTTTAGGGATCGAGATTGCAGCTAGCTTGGTTATAATCAGTCACGTTATTACCAGAAATAGTCAAAATGTAGCCGAAATCACAACCATTATATTCATAAGACCACGGAAAATAGTCAAAATGTAGCCGAAATCACAACCATTATATTCATAAGACCCCGGAGGGACAAAAATTATTACCAGAAATAGTCAAAAAATATCCGAAATCACAACCATTATATTCATAAGACCCCGGAGGGACAAAAAGATAATCATACAAGCCTAAATCACAACCATTATATTCATAAGACCCCGGAGGGACAAAAAGATAATCATACAAAGTCAAGGGCTAGAGGATTTTCTTCCCCGAATCTGAGACAACCAGCCTAGTAGAGGCAGCCCCTATCCTACCCCCCGTGCTATCGATCTTGGTAGTGACTCTTTTCTTTTTCTTGTTCTTTGTCCTTGACGATGATGAATTTTCTGGCGAAATCTTCATCTCGGGCTCGGTATGCTGCAGACTCTAAATGGAAGCTTGTTTTGATGCAGACTATAGCTTGTTCAGTATCTTCTTGGATGATCTACTCCATACCTCATTCCATCCTTCTTCGGTATTTGTAGAAGCTTGTTTTGATGGATCTTGTATTTTATTGAGGACCCTCTTGAGTTCATCCTAAGTTGTACTCCATCCATCTGTTCCGACATATGGATCAATCAGGGAGATCAACTCGGCTGAAATCATGTTTTTGGAACCCTTTTGAGGTTCTCTCAAATACTCCCTCAGGATTGTTATGTTCTCTTCCTTCAGGTTCTTCTCGATCCAGTCTTTGAAGACGAAGCATTTGTCTAAAGTATGTCCAAGTAACCGGTTGTACGAGCAATAATTTGGTTCATTCTTCTTATCCACCTCTTCAGGTTTCTTTGGATCAGGTAGTTTGAATTCTGGTTTCTTCATCAAGCTTTTGAATATTTTAGGTACAGCTTCATCTTTGAAGGAATAAACAACTTTCTGTCGCTCTAACAGGGATATTCTTTTACCCGCTGTTCGAGGTGATCCCTCCTGAGACGACCGTTGGTTGGCTTGACTACTCTGTTTCTGAGAGTACTGTGATGAAGACTGACGATGATCTTCTGCATATATCTTTATCGGCTGCTTTCCTTTGTTGACAGTTGCGATTACCCCTGATTTCTTTTTGAACACTCTGGTCACCTTAGCCTTTTCGTGCGGCTCCATGTGCTTCATTTCTTCTTGAAGACAGCTGGCTTTACTGAGTAGCTTCTCAAAGGATTTGATAGTGAGTCCCTTAAGCATGAAAGCTACTGGCCCATGAATGCTTTTGAGTAGAATCTTAATCGCTTGATGTTCCTGTAGCTGAGGTTGTAAGCATGAAATCTAATGGCCCATGAATGATTTTGAGTAGAATCTCAATCGCTTGATGTTCCTGTAGCTGAGGTTCACATTTCATGCTAAGGTTTGAGTAAAATCTCAATCGCTTGATGTTCCTGTAGCTGAGGTTCACATTTCATGCTAAGGTTTCTCCACCCAAAATATAGTATGTCAAGGTTTCACTAGGCTTATGCTTCTCCATCATGAGTTCTTCAATAGACACATGATGGTGCGCCCCAGTAAATTTTTTGACAAATAACTGCTCCAACTCAGAAAATATTTTAACTGACCCGTTGGGCAGGTTGGCATACCAGTCGAAAGCAATCCCTGACAAGCTGCTGACAAACTGCTGGCAGAGTAGGTCTTTGCTATTCCTTGTGTTACCACAATTGGCTCGAAAATGTGCTATGTGCTGTCTGGGATTTCCAGTCCCATCAAATATCTTGAGGTTTGGGGTCACAAAGCCCTTGGGGAAAGGCACGGCATGAAATTCCTCCGGGTAAGGTCTACCCTTTAAAATTGATGCACCGCCCTTGGACTAGGCTAAGGCATCTCGTACTTGCTCAATAATTTTCTTGAACTCTTTTTCTGGCATGGCACTTGATGGAGAATCTTTCTTTGGTTGCTCATCTTTGTTGGCTGAAGTATCCTCCCTTCTTTCATCTTCTATGTGTACGATTTCTGGCTGATTAGTCTCTGGAGAAGCCAATATTTGTGCTTGTGATTGCCCCTGAATGGTGGTCATGGCGGTCATAGCTACAGTCATCTCCTCTATTCTTTTCTCCAATAGAACAACTTGCTCATCCCTGACGAGGATAACCCTACGCAGCTCATCTACGTTGTTCTCTTCAGTGTGGGGTTGAGCTCACGCGCAGATATGGTAGCTTTGGTTTCGATCACATGGACATCCATGAAATCTTCCTCCAAGTAATCATTGTAATCAAAATCCTNAACGGTAAAATTTGATCGGCTTTGAACCAACACTACGGAATTCTTTGACCTCTAAACTCTCGACCTTTTGAGGGAGAATCAGAGTGAGGGTCATAGTATTCACATAGTGGTTTATCNAGGCTATTGTTGCGACGATGTCAGATATTTCAGGCACTAGTTTTACTTCCTGTCCTGCAGACCCACTGAACTGTATCGGTGCAGCGACCTTGGGTACCCATACCCTCTTCTTCTTTGACGATGATGTCTCAGGATGGAACATCTCAGTAGAGACATCAGTATGTCGAGGGAAGGTATGCTTCCCGTGGTGTAGACCAGCTACAGTGTCAGGTAATCGTCTCGTATTTCTTTATATGATTGCAGGAATAACGGTTAAACTTCTCGGACCTAGTCTTAACTTAATCGGCCGGCGACCTGCGGTTCTGGTGGTGGTATGCTTGGTGGTGACCATAGCAGCATCGACTCGGTTTCCCAAACGGAGCCAGACGGGAACACGGGTAGGTGACTTTATAGTCGACCTACGAGATTTTTTAGCGGACTTAATATCCTTCCAAAATGTCATTCTTCATATGAGGGGAAATTTCATGTCCCACTCGTTTAAGTAATTCACTAACAGAACATCCTTCTTTAATAGCAAGCCTTCTGAAGACTGCACTAACTCGGGTGATGGGGCTGAACTTCTTTCCCTTCTCACCATGTCCATGAGGTGATAGTAATGCAGCAGCAATCTTCCGGATACTCTCATATCCATCAGTATCTGTCAGAGGATGGGATCTACTTCACAGCAATCTTCCGGATACTCTCATATCCATCAGTATCCGTCAGAGGATGGAATCTACTCCCTCGTGGCAATCTTCCAGATACTCTCATATCCATGAGTATCTGTCAGAGGATTTAATCTTCTCCGTCGTAGGAGTGGGTAAATTTCTGGTAATACCTCTTCAACTTGAAGAGGCTCCTCCTCATCAGGTGTGTTTCTAGGAGTCTAGGCTTTGATGGCCCTCCAAACTCTTCTATTGCGGTTCCTCCTTTGAGTTTGGTTCAGTGGTACAGTTCTTGAGCTTGACCCAATCTCAAACACGGGTGGCGGAACAGTTATTTCCCTCAGTCGGATCTTCAACGACCATCACTTCTTTTCCCTTAGCAGTAGTAGGGATAGAAGGCTTAATGACAACAACTTTAGCCTTCTTGCAGGCAGGAAAGTCCTGAAGGCGGTTCAAACTGAATTCTGCGGACGCCTCTTGAACTTTTGGGGCAGCGATCTTCATTACCACGAACGGGGCTTTCCCGAGGATAACCTCGAGGTCTTCAAATCCAGCTCCGAACTTGATGGTGGGAGCGACATTACGGGCGTTGCGGTCCGTTGGCAGGTTGTAGGAAAAGGTCAGCATTGGGTAGGCCATCGCAGTGGGCTTTAAAACAGAAACTTTTAGGGTTAGCTATATGGCCGAAAACCTCGTAACTTTTAGTGCAAGCACTGAAAATAAAGGTTAATTTGTAGACCGGGCCGGCCTTAATTTACAGGTAATTTTAGCATCTTTATTTAAAAAGATGTAAAATTTAATTAATATTTCAAAGTGCGCGCAGCAGAACACGATTTGGTTCAAATTGCAAAGTAGCAAACAAAATGTGGAAGGGAGTTGTGAAAAAATTTAGGATCCAGTGCGGGACCCAATTCAAGGCAAAAAATGCCCAGGTGGAATTAGTCCACCGACACACCTATTTGGGGCCCGACCCCACATGAAAATTTAAAGAGTCCTTAATGGCCTTCTGAACCCCTCTGTTCAAAGACGGTTGAACAGCTAGTCCCTGAAAAAAATTTAAGAAGTCCTTAATGGCCTTCTGAACCCCTCTGTTCAAAGATGGTTGAACAGCTAGTCCTGAAGTCCAAGGCGTTAGCTGTACTTTCCCAAGATAGAAATGGGTAAAGTACGCCAACGAAAGAAGGGTAATTTGCAAAAAAGACATGGACATATTACCGTTGTGTGAAGATATTATTTCTTGATTTGTATGGAGAGAAAAGATTGTCCCCAGCGGAGTCGCCAGAAGCTGTCGGCGTTATTTCGGGTTGGTTTGTGGGGTTGCTCGTAAGAAGCTATCGGTCGCTGGAATCGAAATCCCGTCGCCCGCTTCGGAAGAACGTGGAAGTATGAAATCAAACTGACCTCATATTTTTCATAGTTTAAAATGAAAGAGCATTGTACCTCAAGTCCTATATCTATCCCGAAGGACAAACACAAGAATTGAGGATGAGACTCGATCAAATAAACTAAGGAAATTATGACGTCTGTTTGGTCTGCTAAACATTTGTATTTGCCGACAAGTTCCCCTATTTATTATAAAGGATTAAATAGGGTTTATATTAAGCTGGGTTTGGACATGCTTTCTATAAGGGCAAGCCCCTATAGTTTATTATATCTTAAATGACCAAAATCACTTAAGAAGACTCTCGATAAAAATCAGGAAATATTATCTTCAAGGAATTTCAAAGGGTAGGACTCTTCAACAAAATCGGATGTAGAAGTGTGAAAGGAGATTGGTTCAAATTCGGAACATTTTATTGTAGAATCCAAAGGACGAAGAACTAGGGGATGTCATGGATCCAAAGGCTAACCTCGCTGACTTCCCAAGCTATCCTAATGTTTGGCTTCAGTTTTAAGGAGAAATATTTAGATGTTTCATCCTGCCAATTTTATTAGATAGGTATTACATTCGTGTACAATGATCACACAAATAGCCTGGAAGATGTGAGGGTTTAGGTCGTGACAAACGACAACCTCGGTGCCTAAGACAAGTTAGGGCTTATATTGTATAGTAGGGCTATGTAAAGGCCTAAAGATAAGGTGAGGATTTACGTTGCATAAGCAAGCAACCTCGAAGTCCTATGNTTAAAGGAGGAAGAATTAGGGGATGTCATGGATCCAGAGGGAAACCTCAGTGACTTCCTAAGCTAACCTAATGTTTGGCTTCAATTTTGAGCTTACATCCTACCAATTTTATTAGTTAGGGCTTACATTCGCATGAAACTATCACACAAATAGCCTGGAAGATGTGAGGATTTAGGTCGTGACAAACGACAACCTCAAAATCCTNTTAGTCTAAAGAAAGAAGATTGGTTTAGCTGGGGAAGACAAATTTTGCTATTAAAGATGGCCGTGCTGCCCACCATGCTAGCTCCAAGCTCTTTGCCTCGACAAGTTTGAGTTATCTAGTGTGTCAAGTTGTAATATCAAATCAGGTGGCCTTATGGTTGAAGTTCTTTAAATTTTATAGAGGGCATATTAAAGGTTATTAGAGCGACACCGGTTAGGATCCAACGGTTCCCTCGTTCCGGTATCACTATTTTCTATTGGATTCACTTAGTCCAAATNAGGGATGTCATGGATCCAGAGGCAACCTCGGTGACTTCCCAAGCTATCCTAATGTTTGGCTTCAGTTTTGAGGAGAAATATTTAGGTGTTTCATCCTGCCAATTTTATTAGCTAGGGCTTACATTCATGTGAAACAATCACACAAATAACCTAGAAGATAGGAGGATTTAGATCGTGACAAACGACAACCTCGGAATCCTAAGACGACTTAGGGCTTATATTGTATAACAGGGCTATTTAAAAGGCCTAAAGATGATGTGAGGATTTACGTTGTATAAGCAAGCAACCTTGAAGTCCTATGACTTTGTTGTTTAAGTGTAAAGAAGGAAGATTGGTTTAGTTGGGGAAGCAGGTTTTGCTGGTGAAGATGGCCGTGCTGCCCACCGTGCTAACTCTAAGCTCCTTACCGCGACGAGTTTGAGTTTTCTAGTATGTCAAGTTATGATATCAAATCAAGTGGCCTTTTGGTTAAAGTTCTTTAAATTTTATGGGGGTGTATTAAAGTTGATTAGAGCGACATCGGTTAGGATCCTACTGCTCCCTCGTTCCGGCACCACTATTTTCTATTGGATTCACTTAGTCTAAATGAACTTACTAAACATAATTTCATTTGAACCATGGGAAGCCTCATTAGCAACCATAGGTTACCTCCTCTGAGGGATTCCCGATCATCCAGTAAAGATGTCTTAATTTAGTTGAAGTTGTAGTTTTGTATGACGTTTGTGATTAAATTTTGAGTTAATTTGTATTTTGAATGTTGTGGGGGTGAATTTTATATTGGTTGATTTTAATTTTGGTTTTGGTTCTGCTTTTGTGGATATCCTAATAGTTTTAGTTTTCCAAGCAAATTTTTATAAGCACAAAAGTATAACATAAAAGTACAAGAAAGACAGTGCTGCAAACTGTAAAAGCGTACCTGGCGAGTCTTCTCGTTCCACAACCTGAAACTTAAAAATGCATGTTAAGGTAGTTTATAGAGAGCAAGAAAAGTAAATTTTTGGTGGTTTTCCTAACCCTATATCATGGGTCCTGTTAATTAAGGATGACTTGGTCAAGCAAAACATGTTAAGTTTAGCAGATCTTCAAGACATCCAACAGATCTAGAGAAATAAACAGGTCCGCGCTACTCTCTCGCTGCCTGGTGGAAAATTTCGAGTTCTTTTAAACTTATTATGTTGCTTAATAAGTCATTCTNGATTTTTGTAATTTTCTTAACCCTATGTCATATCTTTGCTAGTCCTTAGAAATTTAATTAAGGATGATTCCGTTGAGCAAAGAATATTAAGTTTAATAGGCCTCTCAGGTATCCAACAAGTTAGGAGTGGGAAGCAGGTCCATGCCTCCTTCTCACCAACTGGTGAAAAGCCTTAAGTCCATTTAAACTTATTATGTTCTTTAATGGTTCATCCTGTAAATATCCTTATTACTGAGTGAACATTGTTATCTCAATTATCCTTAAGAATAGGGTAATTATCACTTATCATTTAATTTGAAAATTATGTGGGTGAAGACCCTNCAGAGGCAAGTTAGTGTTGTTTGAACACTTAGCCAAATTTTAACCCTAATTGGGCTTAGTGGTGTTTCAAGGTTGTTTGATTATGTTTTTTTTATTTCTCTAATCCTTATTTAGTCAATTTTGATTTGGCTTAAGTCACCACTAAGCCCTTAAGACCTAGGTGAGTGTCTTAATTAGTTTTGAAAAGGTTAAGATTTAAGTGGTCAAGATTCATGATTTGGATTTTATTTGAAAATCAAGATAGAGGTATAAAATTGATTAATTATTGACTTCAAAATTCATACCCCTAAGTCCAGGATCATTTAATTTTAATAAACTTCCAAATTTTTAATGATTTAGAAATTTATTAACTTATCTGTTTAATGAGGAAAATGAGATTGGTTTCTACCAATTAAACCCTTGTGTTTTAAGCATCAAATAAATTGATTAAGATCAGAGGTTACCCATTTCCCTCCTTGACCTAAACCTAAATGTTAATTAAGGCTAAATTTCCAAAATTACACATTTGCTCCTAAGGCTCTAACACTTCATAANTACCTCATTCATGGGTCAATTAAGACATCAGAGGAGAAAATGTGATTTTCCAAAATTTAATTTAATTTATATAATTATTTTCATGTAAAAATAGGATTTTTCAAAGAAAATTCCTAACTTAACCAAGATAAATTATAATCCCTTGAACTTTTTATTGGAGGTAGACCTAGACCAGAAAAGTCTTTGGACAAAATTTTATGATTTTTGGAATTTTCTGTGATTTACTAGAATTATTTTAAGTTCTGGGCTATTTAATAAAAAAAAAATATTTTAGGTAGTGAAAATAAATTTTTTTATTTTTGAAAAATCTCCCTAAGGTCAGAGAAGTTAGGAGAGCAATATTTATATTTTTCTGATTTTTCCTTGATTTATTGGAATTATTTTAGTGAAAACTCATTTTTAGCCTTTATAAAAAAAATATTTTTAAGCTTTGAAAATAAATATCTTTATTTAGAAAATCAGGAAAAATATTCAAAATAGGCGGTGAAAATTAAGTTTTATATTTTTGAAAAATCTCCCTAAGGTCAGAGAACTCAAAGGAGCAGGCAGTGAAAATTAAGTTTTATATTTTTGAAAAATCTCCCTAAGGTCAGAGAACTCAGAGGAGAAATTGATTTTTTCTTGATTTATTGGAATTATTTTAGTGAAAACTCATTTTTAGCCTTTATAAAAAAAATATTTTTAAGCTTTGAAAATAAATATCTTTATTTAGAAAATCAGGAAAAATATTCAAAAAAATTTTAATGCTTTGAAATCATATTTTTCTGATTTTTCTTTGATTTATTGAAATTATTTTAGTGTAAACTCATTTTTTAGCCTTTAAAAATTATTTTTAAGCTTTAAAATTCAAAAACTTATTTTTAGCCTTTTAAAAGTTATTTTTAAGCTTTAAAATTCAATATCTTTATTTAGGAAAAATATTCTAATTATTCTTAAGTGATTAGGAAGCAATTTAGAACATTTCCATGAGTTTTATTCATTTTAGCCTTTAAAAATCATTTTTAAGCTTTAAAATTCAATATCTTTATTTAGAAAATCAGGGTATTCTAATTGTTCTTAAGTGATTAGGAAACAATTTAGAACATTTCCATGAGTTTTATTATTTTTATGATTTTTATGAATTTTTAATTATTTAAATATTTAGAAAAGGCTAAAAATCAAATTTTTTATTTTAAATATCATTTTATTTTTAGAAAATATCCCTGATCACAGAGAACTCAAAAAAACTAAGTTTCATAATTTTCTGAGTTATATTTTGATTTTTAGAAATCATTTTAATGTTAGGAGTGATATTTATCTTTAAAAATCAATTTAAGTTATCAAATGAACTCAAAATGTTTTGAAACTTTTATGATGAGTTCTCTAGATCATAAATCACAGTGGAGGTCAAAAATCAAGTCATTTAAATGTTTTTATTTTTCAAAATTAATTATCTTGATGATTTAGCATTTGTAAAATTTAAGGATATTTTAAATGACTTGATCTATGAAAGTATTTTCAAAGGTTTCTCTGGTCATGGTGGACCTTCCAAAATTTTTGTGGGATTTAATAACCAATATGCTAATTTCCATGATTATTTTAAGGAAACAATGTGAAATAAATTAAAAAATATGGGTCTCTGTATAAGGACCTTCTCTGACTTTAAAAAAATCATAGAATACTTCCCTCAACAGAGGCTACAACATGTCAAAATTTCAAGCCAAGGAGATGTGTCAATATGCATGGAGAATCAAATGATTCCAAATAGTGTTTAATTAATTAAAAATATTTTATGCATGAAATAGACTTTAAAATTATTCCACATTGTTTTCCTCGGTTCACTGAACAAGAGGGTATTTTTATTTTATTTTTGTGATTTTTTTACACAAAGTTATGAATTTTTGAAGTTTTGGGGATTAAATAGATAAGAAAATACCCCTATTTTTCTATTTAAACCGTGCGTGCCACCTCAACCTACGACGGCTCCGAAAGCATGTGTGACGCGCTCGGGTTGGATGCCGCCGTCCACGTAGCTTGCTTACTCGGCCCGCTATACATGTCCTGAAGTGTTGTTCGGCGCGTTCTCCCCTGTCCATTTAATACACGCTCGATCGGACGACTCCCCGTCATCAACCCCATAGGATGATCTCGTGCCCATCCACACTAAAACCTTAAGATCTTGGCCTAGACTCAACCAAATCACTTTGGGTTTGATCCTACGTTCACACTAAAACCTTAAGATCTCGGCCTAGACTCAACCAAATCACTTCGGGTTTGATCCTATGTACTCGTCTAAGTGAGACAAACACATCCATACGGCTAAGGTACCATTAAATCAAGCTCAAACAAATGGAGAATCAAAATAAGCTCAGAAGGAGGAGTTTTATACCTTTGCTCTAAGAAGGGAGGCTTTGATCAGAGGTGCTCGACACGTTCGTTGGATTCCAAGGAGGCTAGGGATTTAGTCCTTGGTCTTGATGTAAGGCCTAGGTATGAATTCGATCAAGCTCGATTTCAGGTGTTGGTCTAGAGCTATGGTAAAAGCTTGTAAGTCTAGGTATGAATTTGACCAAGCTCGATTTCAGGTGTTGGTCTAGAGCTATGGTAGAGGCTCTGTGGAAGGGGGATTTGAAAGGGCTCTGGCTTCTTTCACTCTTGTGAAGGTGTGGGCACAAGCAATTGAAGTTTGGTGGGGTGTGCTTTGGCTTCTTTCACTCTAGTGAAAGTGTGGGCACAAGCAATTGAAGTTTGGTGGAGTGTGTAGGTGTATTGGGTTCTGTCCTAGTTTCCGGCAGGTTTTCAAGCTCAAAATTGAGCTCCGACAATGGGAATAGGTGAGGGAAAGTGGTTGGAATGCACTGAGGAGATCTTAGGGAAGCTCTGTGTGAAGTTTGGAGAGGCCTCTCTAAGAAAATTTAAGCACACCTCCCATGGCCGTGGGAGGTGAGTTTTTATAAAAATGGTCATGGGGTGGCTCTGAGGGCACAAGTTTGGGTGCATTGTGGTGCTTAGGTGGAGGGCAGAGGAGCTCTTTAATTCTATTTGCATGAGCTGGCCTCTAGGTTTGATTTGGGTGAGGAGCCATGAGAGTGGCTCTCGGTTTTGGGCTTTTCCGGCCAGTAGGCTGGTTGGCCGGCCAGGGAGAGGTGGCTAGGAGCTCAGGGAACCCAGAGGAACCCATCACAGCAATTTAATGCAAATGTGTTTGGATTTGGCAAAGATATCTTAAGCATGTGCATTTTTGGAAATAAGATCCCTTAATTTGGGGGACCTTTGGTCCATGATTTGATTTAGGTGATTTCATGGTGTTTAGACTGGTCACTAAGTCCAACTAATGGCTGTGGTGGAGTTAATTTGGTGGCCTTAGGGTGGTTAGGTCACATTTAGTGCA
>JXCR01131780.1:300783-324216 GCA_002079205.1 Phalaenopsis hybrid cultivar
TAATCGATCTAAGAGATCCCACTAATCGATCATAAAAAGTTTGAATTATCAACCAATATGGTAACGAATGATGAGGGCACTTCCTAAGAAGATCTTTAAATCTCTCCCAAGCTTCATATATTGACTTTCCATCAATCTGACAGAATGATGTTATGTCATTTCTAAGTTTAGCAGTTTCGGATGGAGGGAAATATTTGGATAGAAATTTCTGTGAAAGTTGGATCTTTAAATCTCTCCCAAGCTTCATATATTGACTCTCCATCAATCTGACAGAACGATGTTGTCATTTATAAGTTTAGCAGTTTTGGATGGAGGGAAATATTTGGATAGAACTTTCTGTGAAAGTTCTCCCAGTTTAGCAGTTTTGGGTGGAGGGAAATATTTGGATATAAATTTCTGTGAAAGTGATGTTATGTCATTTCTAAGTTTAGCAGTTTTTTATGGAGAGAAATATTTGGATAGAAATTTCTGTGAAAGTTCTCCCCAAGTTCTAATAGATCCAAGGAAATATTTGGATAGAAATTTTTGTGAAAGTTCTCCCCAAGTTCTAATAGATCCTGGTGGGAAATATTTGGATAGAAATTTCTGTGAAAGGTCATTTTTAGTTTAGCAGTTTTGGATGGAGGGAAATATTTGGATAGAAATTTCTGTGACAGTTCTCCCCGAAGTTCTAATAGATCCTGGTGCTAATAAGCTTCATATATTGACTCTCCATCAATTTGATAGAACGATGTTATGTCATTTCTAAGTTTAGCAGTTTTGGATGGAGGGAAATATTTGGACTGACAGAACGATGTTATGTCATTTATAAGTTTAGCAGTTTTGGATGGAGGGAAATATTTGGATAGAACTTTCTGTGAAAGTTCTCCCCAGCTTTGGATGGAGGGAAATATTTGGATAGAAATTTCTGTGAAAGTTCTCCCCAAGTTCTAATACCTTGGATGGAGGGAAATATTTGGATAGAAATTTTTGTGACAGTTCTCTCCAAGTTCTAATAGTTATATATTGACTCTCCATCAATCTGACAGAATGATGTTATGTCATTTCTAAGTTTAGCAGTTTTTTATGGAGAGAAATATTTGGATAGAAATTTCTGTGAAAGTTCTCCCCAAGTTCTAATAGATCCATGGAGGGAAATATTTGGATAGAAATTTCTGTGAAAGTTCTCCTTAAGTTCAAATAGATCCTGGTGCTAATGAATTTAACCACATCTTAGTCTTATCCCTAAGTGAAAAAGGAATAAGTCTAAGTCTAACAACATCGTTTGAAACTCTGTCATATTTAAAGGTAGCACACAGTTCTAAAATCTAGCGAGGTGTAAATTAGGATCTTCATTTGGTGTACCTCCAAATTCATTGTTTTGTACCATTTGGATAATAGTAGGTTTAAGCTCAAATGAATTAGCAGCTACATCAGAATTTAGGGTAGATAAGTGAATTTCATCTGCTGTAGGATTTGCATAATCTCGTAGAGGTCTGTTGATGTTCATTTTCTACTCCTTGATTGTTCATGTTGTTTTCCATTGTATCAGAATTTATAGGTTCTCTTCTCAATTTTCTAATTTTTCTAACGGTGAGTTCTAATTCCAAATTGTAAAATATAAGATTTTCAAGTCCAAATTTACGCATACAATTTGAAATCAGTACACAGTAAAACAGTTAACTATATATGAAAATAAGTTACAATTCAATTAAACATTTTCTAATAATCCTAATTTGTACGTTACTCTAATTATGATTCTTGTTTACTCCCCGGCAACGGTGCAAAAACTTGATAACGACTTTATATATGCTTAAAAATTCAAGTATTTAATACTGCTACTAAAAGGTTTAATTCCTCAACAACGGCACCAAAAACTTAATAATAATTGTAGATTCGATAAAGATGTATATATAAAATAATCAATAATGGTAAAGTCACACTTATCAACGCAAGTATACGTATCGCTCAAGTAATATAGGGCTCTAATGGATTCCTATATATCAATCGCACAGGGAGTAATATTAGAAGCTACAAACTAAGAATTTAGAAAAGCAATACTTAATCGCAACAATGGAATTCAAATTGCTTATCTTCCACTAATAAGCAATTGAAATAAATATGTAATTTTAATAACTCTTAAATAACTAATTATACTAAAAAGGTTCCAATGTGATATTCAATATATAAGAAAGCATCATTCTCCTTGTCAAGAAATTATAGTGAATGGTCTAATGTGAGTTCAATACGAAAAAAACATCATTCTCCTTGTCAAAAAATTATAGTGAATAGATAAAGTGAATCAGTTCAAATTGTGTTGTGCCAAATAGGAGCATACTTATTCTTTACCCTTTGGTCCAGGAATAAAGAACATTGACTAATGTTATGCTTGTTTACTAAATGTGCGGCTAGGCTGGGAGGATACCGGCTCTCACTTCAGAGCTCCCACGTTCCCCTCGCTTGAGGGCTAACATCTACACTTCAGCACCCAAATGATTGGACTGAATTGGGGATTTTAGTCTGTCACTCTAAAATCTCTATTTCTATGACCAATAATTTTATTTCCCTATTCATTTGCATCCAATTTCCAAGGGCTTTGACCTCCTTGAATCTCGAATGTAATCTTCACTTTAGTTGTCAAACTCAACATATTTTAACAAATCAATTGACCAGATTGAAAGTAAATTAAGATCAAAGTAAGAAGATCATCACAACTTTTTTAACATCTTCATGGCTCAACCAATTCAAGTCATCATTTCACAAATCTCAAAATAAGGAGAAAGACAGAGAAAACTTCTCAGATCTTATGGGGAAAATACAACAAAACTCAAAATTCATATATAAAAGCAAAGTCATCCAAACTACAACAAGTAAATAACACTTATCTATAATTTCTCCCCTAGAAAACTCCTCGTAGTTCCTCCAAATCTCTTCCTTTCTTTACAGTACACAGAATTCCTCTTCAAAGCGGCAAGGAGGAAGAAATATCTCACTTTCCCTCCACTCTTACAATCTCTCGAGAAATTCCTCACAATTAGGCTCTCTACACTACTCTCTACACACTAATGGAACCTCTCTAACCTCTAGGACCTCTAGTGCCTTCAGAGCCTCCTCCATTTTCAGTCAAAATCTTCTTTTAAAGTTGTAGATGAGTTTTCCCAAGAGTTTTCTAAGCACCTCTCCAAAATTTGTCCTCATCCAATGCATTGTTGGACATAACCGTCGATCTCACCATCGGAGGTCTCGAGTGGCAACGTCGACATTAATTAAATCTAAAGTCCTTGGAGAAGTCCGTCGTAGCCGCTGTTGGGCTCACCGTCGGCGCCATAGTTCAAATCTTCACATTTTGGTCCTTTTCGCTCCAAATTCACTCCTTTTTGCATCTTTTCGCTTCAATGACCCTAATTCATCATTCCTGCAACAAAACATCAAAAATACCTTTCTTTAAAGTGAAATATCATCAAAAATAGTGTAAAATAGGTATGAAAATCTCAACATATTTTCCTTTGGTCAAAGTTTTGATGATTTAAATCCATGTACTTCATTTACTTCTTGATTTGGCCTATCCAGATGTTAAAATTTTTTGTGAGGAAATCAATGTACTTCATTTACTTCTTGATTTGGCCAATCCAGATGTTAAAATTTGTTGTGAGAACATGAAAGAACCGAGCTGGTATTGTCTCAGTCAACAATTGGAAAGAATCACATGAGGTTGTATGAATAATTTAAATCCATGTACTTCATTTACTTCTTGATTTGGCCAATCCAGATGTTAAAATTTATTGTGAGAACATGTAAGTCAGACTTGTATTGTCTCAGTCAACAATTGGAAAGAATCACATGAGGTTGTATGAATGAGAATGTAATGAGCCGACATTGTCATTGTCAACAATTGGAAAGAAGCACATGAGGTTATATGAATGAGAATGTAGTTCATAGACTGATATTGTCTCAGTCAACAATTGGAAAGAATCACATGAGGTTGTATGAGTGAGAATGTAATAGGTCTCAGTCAATAATTGGAAAGAATCACATGAGATTGTATGAATGAGAATGTAATTCAGTATTGTCTCAATCAACAATTGGAAAGAATCACATGAGGTTGTATGAATGAGAATGTAATTTATTCCAAATGTTAAAATTTGTTGTGAGAACATGTAAGAACCGGGCTGGTATTGTCTCAGTCAACATTTGGAAAGAATCACATGAGGTTGTATGAATGAGAATGTAGTTCATATGATACTGGTATTGTCTCAGTCAACAACTGGAAAGAATCACATGAGGTTGTATGAATGAGAATGTACTTCATATGATTTAGTGCAAATAAGTCTCAGTCAATAATTGGAAAGAATCACATGAGATTGTATGAATGAGAATGTAATTCAGTATTGTCTCAATCAACAATTGGAAAGAATCACATGAGGTTGTATGAATGAGAATGTAATTTACTGTCTCGATCAACAATTGGAAAGAATCACATGAGGTTGTATGAATGAGAATGTAATTCATATGATTTAATGCAAATAAATAAAAAATAAACTTTGAAGGGTGTAGAGTTAGAGGAGTTTAATGTGACAGGTTAAAGCCCCCAACATGGTTTATTGTTTTAGGTTCTGATACAAGATGTTAGCCCCCAGGTGGAGGGAATCGAGGTAACTGTAGAGTGAGAGCTGGTATCTTTCCTACCTAGCCAGTCTTTATAACAATTCAAACTTTAAATTAGCTAATGTTCTTTATAGCATCTCTTGTAAGGGTAAATAATATTACTACTCTTATTTGACGCAGCACAATTTTCATACTTCCATAGCAGAATTCATATACTTATTAGTGATTCATGATAAGGAGAAAGATATTTTCATATCAAGTGCTTTTCTTTTACATGAACTCAAGTTATCTTTAGAACTTTTACTATTTGTCAAAATATCAAAAATAATAAAAAGAATTGAATTTTACTTATTGAGAAAATATCTATAGTTTAAGTAATTGTCTTTTTAAAAAGAGAAAGTTTGTGCATATGGCATATTTCCTTGTGGGTTTGATATTCATGTCTTAATCAAATAGTCTTATATTACTTAATAATAATATGTATACTTGCGTAGTATCCTAATATATATAAATTAAAAAGTTAAATTCTTATTTTCTCCAAGATCAAGTTTTTGGTTCTGTTGTAAAGTAAGATATCATAAGTGAAAAAGATCATTAAAGTCATTATTATACTTTACACATAAGCAGTAACTGGGGATCAGTGGCTAATTTTAATTTTCTATAGACTATACAAATTCGTCAATTAGTAACTTGTCTTATTAGAACAAATTCATTTTCTCATTTACTTCAACTGTCATTCCTCCTTTCTTTGGAACACAGTGAATTGGGCTCACCCAAGCACTGTCTGAAATAAGATATATAATTACAGCATCTAACCATTTTAAAATTTCTTTTTTAGTAATTTCTTTCATTACTGAGTTTAATCTCCTCTGAGGATCAGCTTTAGGTTCATATAGTTCATCTAATAAAATTTTGTGCATACAAATTGAAGGACTAATTCCTACTAAAGTCCATCCAAAAGCCTTTTTATATCTTTTTAACATTTTTATTATTATTTTTTTCTTGAATTTCAGTTAACTCAGAAGATACAATAATAGGCAATGTAGACGAATCTCTTAAAAATACATATTTTAAATGAGCAGGTAAAACTTTAAGTTCAAGTTCAGGTGGTTTAATACATGAAGGAATAAGATTTTTATTATCATTTTCTAACAAATCTAAAGTTTCAATTTTTTCCTGAATATACTCTAATATTTCTTCTTTTATTTCATCCTCATTTTCACTAAATTCTTCTTGCTTTAATTTTTTTTGAAACTCTTTTTTAAATTTCTCATTACTTAGGTAATCGGTAACTTCCATCCTAAAACATTCATTATCTTTTTCTATTGCAGGATATTTCATAGCTTTTGCAATATTAAATTTTACTTATTAATCATTAACTCTCATTATTAATTCTCCTTTTTGTACATCTATTATAGCTCTCCCTGTTTCATGGAATGGTCTCCCCAAAATAATAGGAATTTCTTTATCTTCCTCCATATCTAATACTATAAAGTCTACTGACCATAGGAAAATATGTTGAGATTTTCATACCTATTTTATACTGTTTTGCATGATATTGCATTTTAAAGAAAGGTATTTTTGATGTTTTGTTGCAGGAATGATGAAATAGGGTCATTGGAGCAAAAAGATGCAAAAAGGAGCGAATTTGGAGCAAAAAGGGTCAAAATGTGAAGAATTGAACTAGGGCGCCGACGGCACCATCGACCTCGCTGACACAAGATTTTCCCGAGACTCCAGAATTAATTCATTAAGAAACTCCACCGACAGTGCCCTCAAGGCCGCCGACGGCGAGCTCGGTGGTTATGACCAACCAGGCTATGAATAAGGAAAAATTTTGAAGGGATGCTTAGACAACTCTTGGGCAAACTCATTCACAACTTTAAAAGAAGATTTTAGCCGAAAATTGAGAGGGAGCCAGAAGACTCTAGAGTTCCTAGAGGTTAGAAATGTTCCATTAGTGTTTTCTAGAGTGTAAAAATTGTGAGGAATTCTTCAAGAGATTGTAAGAGTGGAAGGAAAGTGAGAGATTTCTTCCTCCTTGCTACTTCGAAGAGGAATTATGTGTGCTGTAAAGAAAGGAAGAGATTCAGAGGAACTTTGAGGAGTTTTCTTGGAGGAAAAATTAGAGATAAGTTTATTTATTGTTGTAGTTTATATGACTTTAATTTTATATATGAATTTCAAAATTTGGCGTGTTTTCCCCATGAGATCTGAGTAGTTTTCTCTATCTTTCTCCTTGTCTTGAGATTTATGAAATGGTGATTTGAATTGGTGGAGCTATGAAAATGTTTAAGAAATTGTGATGATCTTTTCAGTTAGATCATAATTTACTTTCAATTTGGCCAATTGATTTGTTAAAATATGTTGAGTTTTACAACTAAAGTGATAAGGTTACATCCAAGTAGAGAGGTCAAAGCCCTTGGAAGTTGTGTGCAAATAAATAGGGAAATATTATTATCGGGTGAAGAATTGGAGATTTTAGAGTGACAGACTAAAATCCTTAATTCGGTCCTATCGTTTGGGTGCCAATTGGAGATTTTAGAGTGACATACCAAAATCCCCAATTCGGTCCTATCGTTTGGGTGCTAATGTGTAGATGTTAGCCCTTAGGTGAGGGGAAAGTGGGAGCTCCGAAGTGAGAGTCAGTATCCTCCCAGCCTAGCCGCAGAATCAGTAACCAAGCATAGGATTAGTNATGGGAGCTCCGAAGTGAGAGCCGGTATCCTCCCAGCCTTGTCGTGGAATCAGTAACCAAGCATAGGATTAGTCAATGTTCTTTATGCCTGGACCAAAGGGTATAGAATATGTATGCTCCTATTTGGCACAATATAAACTAAACTAATTCATTTTATTCATTCACTATAATTTCTTGACAAGGAGAATGATGTTTTCTTATATATTGAATATCACAATTAACACCCTACTTTCTATCATTAGTTCCTTATTAGTTATTAAAATTATTTATTTATTTCAATTAACTATTAGTGACAGATAAGCATATTGAACGTCGTTGTTGTGATTAAAGTCTTGCTTTTCTAAAGCTTTTGTCGNAGGCATAGAATTAGAGATTTTAGAGTGACAAACTAAAATTCCCAATTTGGTCCTATCGTTTGGGTGCTGAAGTGTAGATGTTAGCCCTTAGGCCAGGGGAACGTGGGAGCTCCGAAGTGAGAGTCGGTATCCTCCCAGCCTAGCCGCAGATTCAGTAGTGTAGATGTTAGCCCTCAGGTGAGGGGAACGTGGGAGCTCCGAAGTGATAGCCGGTATCCTCCCAGCCTAGCCACAGATTCAGTAAAAAAGCGTAGGATTAGTCAATGTTCTTTATGCCTGGACCAAAGGGTAAAGAATAAGTATGCTCCAATTTAAGTAAGATTAGTCAACGTTCTTTATGCCTAGACCAAAGGGTAAAGAATAGGTATGCTCCTATTTGGCACAATATAANTCATATCGGGCGTAGAATTGGAGATTTTAGAGTAACAAACAAAAATCCCCAATTCGATCTTATCGTTTGGATGTTGAAGTGTAGATGTTGGCCATGAGATGAGGGGAACGTGGGAGCTCCAAAGTGAGAGTCGGTATCCTCTCAGCCTAGCCGCAGATTCAGTGAACAAGCGTAGGATTAGTCAATGTTCTTTATGCTTGGACCAAAGGGTAAAGAATATATATGCTTTTATTTGGCATAATATAAATTGAACTAATTCATTTTATCAATTAACTATGATTTCTTGACAAGTAGAAGAATGCTTTCTTATATATTGAATAACACAATTAAACTCTCCTTAATATCATTAGTTATTTAATAGTTATTAAATTACCCATTTATTTCAATTGCCTATTAGTGAGAGATAAGAAAATTGAACTTTGTTGTTGTGATTAAAGTATTGTTTTCTAAAATCTTAGTTCGTAACTCTAAACTACTCCCTGTGGGATTGATATCTAGGACTCCATTAGAGCCCNGAATTACATATTTATTTCAATTGCCTATTAGTGATCGATAAGCAATTTGAACTTTGCTGTTACAATTAAAGTATTACTTTTCTAAAATCTTAGTTCATAGTTCTAATATTACTCTCTGTGGGATCGATATCTAAGACTCCATTAAAGCCCTATATTACTTGAGCGATACGTATACTTGCATTGATATATGTGACTTTACAATTATTAAATATTTATTACGTTCATATTTATCGAATCTATAACTGTTATTAAGATTTGGTACAGTTGCTGAGGGATTAAATCTTTTAGCAGCAGTATTAAATACTTATATTTTTAAGCATATATAAAGTCACTGTCAAGTTTTTGGCTCCGTTGTCGTGGAGTAAACAAGAATCATAATTAGAGTAACGGACAAAAGTCATCTACATGGAAAATAAATTTATCCACTTTTACTAATACATCTTCTATAACTCCTTTAGGATAAGTGATTGATCAATTAGCTAATTGAAGCGTTACAGTAGTAGGGGAAAACTCTTCTAAATCTAAACGTTTAAAAATTGATAGAGGCATAAGATTGATACTTCCTCCTAAATCACATAAGACTTTTCCAAAAAACTTTTCACCAATTGCACAAGGTATAGTAAAACTACCAGAATTTTTTAATTTTTCAGGAAGCTTTTCCTGGATAATAGCGCTACACTCTTCACTAAGTGCAACCGTCTCATGATCTGCAAACTTCCTTTTCTTGTTTAGTATATTTTTCATAAATTTCACATAATTTGGCATTTGTTCCAAAGCCTCAATGAAAGGAATGTTTATCATTAACTTTTTAAGGATTTCCAAAAATTTTGTAAATTGTTTGTCTTTATTCTTCTGTTTAAGTCATTGAGGAAACGGAGGTGATGGTTTTCTAAAGGAACTTGTGTTTGTTCATTTTCATTATGGTCACTTTTCATCTCTTCCTTCTCCTCATCAACTTTAGTTTCTCTTTGGATTCTTGTCTCAATTTATTTTCCACTTCGTAATTGAATTGCTTTAATTTGTTCCTTATTTTGATCTTTGGGATTAACTTCCACCGTACTTGGAAGATTTCCTAAAGGCCTGTTACTAAGTGCAGTAGAAATATGTCCTAATTGATTTTCAATATTTCTAATAGCAGCCCCTTGATTTTGTATTTAATTTCCCATATTCAACATTACCTCTTCCATCACTAACTTCTTTTCCTTAACTTGTGGGTTAGGGTTAGAGTTAAATCCATGAGGATAATAAGGTCGATAATTAGGATTTCCTTGGTTATTTAAATTTCCTGAGGGGTTCATTGAATTGTTATAATTATTACAACTAAAATTAGGGTGATTTTTATATCCAAAATTTTAATATTTAGAATAAGGTTTGTTATTTTGATTATTAATAGCATTCAAAACTTCATAAGATGATTGAGTCTCAATTGTCTACCCTAGTGAATTTTCCTCTTATACTGGTGGTATTTGAGAATAGTTCACACCAATTTGATCAATCTTTTTCGATATAGCAGCAATTTGAGATGCTAAAATAGACATTGCATCAAATTCATGAATACTAGCTACTCTCGTAGGATTTACCCATTCAGAGGGCCATTGAAAATTATTAGTAGTCATTTCTTCTATTATCGAGTATGTTTCATCAACGGGCTTTAACATTAAAGATCCACCTGCAGCAGCATCTATAATAGATCTAAGTGATTCTACTAATCCATTGTAAGAAGTTTGAATTATTAACCAATCTGGTAAAGCATGGTGTGGACATTTTCTAACGAGATCCTTAAATCTTTCCCAGGCTTCATATATCGATTCCCCTTCAAACTGATAAAAAATGTAATATCGTTTCTATGTTTAGCGGTTTTTTAGGGTGGGAAATATTTAACTAAGAATTTTTGTGAAATTTCTCCCCATGTTCTGATAGATCCAAGTGATAATGAGTTTAACCATGCTTTGGCTTTATTCCTTAATGTAAAAGGAAAAATTCTATGCCTAACATCATCACAAATCTCAAGAAAACTAGCAAGATGTAAGTTAGGATCTTCAGTATGTGTTCCTTCGAACTGATTATTTTGTACCATTTGGAAAATAGCAGGTTTAAGCTCAAATGAATTAGCAGCAACATCAGGATTTTGAATAGTTAAGTGAAGTTCATCTGCTGTCGGATTCACATTATCTTTTAAAGATATTTGCCGATTTTCATTTATTTAATTATCTAAGTTATTCGCCATTTTGTTCAAAATTTTAATTTCTTTTTGTTGTTTTCGAATTTTTCTGATAGTACATTCTAAATCTGAATCGCAAGGTACTAAACCTTTAGATTCAGTATTTTGCATAAATAAATATAATAAGCAAAAAAAATTTCTTAAAAATACTCTTAAATATATACTTATATATTTTTTAGATTTTTGATTTTATAATTTTTTTGATATTTTGTATTTTGTATATTTTTATCTCTAAATTTCTTAATTTACCAAATTGTCTTAATTTATCAAATTGACTTAATTTACCGTTACCTTCCCCGACAACGACACCAAAAACTTGATGCGAATTTGCTGAAATATAGTTGTGTAAAATTTATAAAGTTGACCCCGCTTTACAACGGTGCTAAAAACTTGAAGGGGTATTTTATGAATAATAACGTTTAACACTTAGCGTTGGTATTCTACGTAAGTATGTGTATCGTTATCAAGTAATATAAGACTTTCTTTTTAAGTTCCAAATATCGATTCCACTAGGAAGGCTTAAATTTGAAATGATAAATTAACTAGAAAATTCACAGAAATAAAACAAAATTACTTTCACTAATTTTGAATGTGTAAGATGCTAACAAAACTAAATTATTAATGACTAGCAAATCTTAAATGCAGAGTTTAAAACGGTAACTACTAAACTATGTTTATGTGGTGAAGATTTCTTATATGAAAAAGCATCTTTCCAACTACAATGAGTTTTTGGTGAAATGAGATGAGATAAATGGTTTAGATTTATATTGTGGAAAAGAGGAGCAATTTTAATTCTCTACCCTGATTAAGTGTTATAGAAAATCATTGGCTAATCTTAAGTTTAGTCCCTAAATTCGTGGCTAGGCTAGGAGGATACTGGCTCCCACTCCAACGCTCTCACTTCCCTTCCCCTGAAGGCTAACTCTCACTTTAGTTTTTAAACACTAAAATAAAATTGGGGGTGGGGGGAGGGGGCTGTTTTTTGATCAAATTTCAACCCTAAATAGAGCCTAGGTCGGTTCTCCAATAGATGCATCCAAAAACTCTTCAAAAAGCATCCAAATTCATCCAATCTTCTAGAAACAGAGTCTGCACCAACACTGACGCCGTCGGCACCAGAGGACATCTAATTAATTCTTTCTTCTCTGGCAAATGGTGCCATCGGCGCCCAGCCTGGCGTCATCGGCACTGAACAATTTTTTAACTTCTCCATTTTGACTCTAAATTTTATCATTTTTGCTTTATTTTTGCTCCAAGTTGTAATAAAACATAAAAAAATACCTTCCATTAAAGTACAATATCACCAAAAATGAGTATAAAATATGGGTTTAAAAATGAATATATTTTTTGTGTATCAATAATTATTATTCCTATGGTTGTTCTAGTTTCCTAATGGGTTTACTTGTTTGTTCCCTCATTGCTGATTATTACCACCCGTAGTATTATTCCAATTGAAGTTGGGATGGTTCTTCTAACCTGGGTATAATAATTTGAATATGGGTTACTCTGCTTATTATTTATAACATTCAAAGTTTCTAATGATGCTTAAGAATCTACCATTTGGCCTAATGAAATCTCTTCAATCATAGAGATAAGTTGAGAAAAATTCATTCCAAATTGGTGTAACTTCCTCGAAATTGCAGCAAATGAATTTGATAACATAGTAAATGCTTCAAATTCATGAATATTGGCTACTTTCTTTGGATTCACCCTCTCAGAAGGCCATTGAAAATTATTGGTAGCCATCTTTTCAATTAAAGCATAAGCATCATGAAATGGTTTTGACATCAATGAACCACCAACAGTGATGCCGTCATGAAATGGTTTTGACATCAATGAACCACCAGCAACGGCATCAATAATAGATCTAAGAGATGTTTTGACATCAATGAACCACCAACATCAACATCGATAATAGATCTAAGAGAACCAATTAATCCATTATAAAAGGTTTGAATTATTAACCTAAACACCAGCAACAACATCGATAATAGTCTAAGAGACCCAGCAAATTCATTATAAAAAGTTTGAATTATTAATCAATCTGGTATAGCATGGTGTGGACACTTTCTTAAGAGTTCTTTAAATGTTCCCATGATTCATAAGTAGATTCCCCTTCAAACTGATTAAAAGATGTAATATCATTTCAAAGCTTCGCAGTTTTTTATGGTGGAAAATATTTAGCAAAAAATTTTTATCCTAAATCACCTTAAGTTCTGATAGATCCAAGCGCTAACAAATTCTACCACATCTTAACTTTATCCCTCAGTGAGAAAGGAAATAACTTAAGTCTTATGGCATCATCTGATACACCATCATATTTAAATTTAGCACATAATTCTAGAAAATTGATAAGATGTAAATTTAGATCTTCAGTTGGTGATCCCCCAAACTGATTATTTGATACCATGTGGATAATAGCAGGTTTAAGTTCAAATGAATTAGCCACTACAGTAGGTTTTTGAATAGTACAATGAAGTTCATCTACAGTAGAGTTGGCATAATCTCGTAAATATTTAAATTCTTGATGAATTTCAACATTTTGATCATTCTGGTTTGTCATTTCTATAATTTTTTTAGATTTTTCAAAATTTTTTATTTTTCTGATTTTTTTAACAGTTCTTTCTAATTCAGAGTCGTAGGGCATAAGTCCTTCAGATCCTGAACTACGCATATAATAACAATAAAATAAAATAAAATAAAACACACATAAAAAAACTATAATAGTATATTCCTACAATAACTCTCAAATTTTAAATAAGACTTTCTAAAATAGAAATTTGCTTTCAATAAATTTTTTAATTCCCCGGCAACGGCGCCGGAAACTTGATCCCGACTTACTGTTTATATGCACAGTATAACAATGTCTTTGATGATATTTTTCACTTATGTTNCGTATCATTATCAAGTAATATAGGATTTTTATATTAAGCTCCGAATATCGAACCCACAAGAAATTTTACAATATGAAATATTAATCAACAAACTTTTTATTTTAAAAAAGACATTTACTTGAACTATAGATATTTCACAGTAGGTGAAATTCAAATTTTTTTGGTATTTTTGATATTCTAACAAAACAATAAAACTTCTAAAGATAACTTGAGTTTTTGTAAAATAAAAGTACTTAATATGAAAATATTCTTCTCCTTATCATGAATCAGTATTAAGTATAGGATTATAGTTGCGAAAGTATGCAAAATGTGTTGTGTCAACTAGTAGCAATATTATTCTTTACCCTTACTAGAGACGTTATAAAGAACATTGGCTAATTTAAAGTTTGAATAGTTCTGAAGACCGACTAGGCAGGGAAGATAGCTCTCACTTTTGAGTTTCTTCTATTCCCTCCACCTGTGGGCTAACATCTCATATCAAAACCTAATGCAATAAACCAAGTTGGGGGCTTTAACCTGTCACTTTAAAGTGCTCTAACTCTACACCCTTCAAATATTATTTCCCTTTTTATTTGCACTCAATCATATGAATTACATTCTCATTCATACAACATAATGTGATTCTTTCCAATTGTTGTTTCAGACAATACCAGTCTGATTCATACATGTTCTCAAAACTAATTTTAACATCTAGGCCGGTCAGATCAAGAAGTGAATGAAGTGCATAAAATTAAATCATCACAACTTCTTACAACATGAAAGATTAATACTCTCCACAAATTCTATCCAAAACTTTAATTACTTATCATTTTAAGGTAAAAGATAAAGAAAACTACTCAGAATCAATGAAGAAAATAAAATCACATTTTAGTTTAAAAGTAGAAATCATTGTCAAACCAACAAGAAGTCTTGATTAAAACCAAAAGTAGTTTAAGAACAAGATAAAAACTTATCTCAAATCCTCCACCAAACCTCTTGAAGTGTTTAGAAACAAAGATAAAAACTTATCTCAAATCCTCCACCAAACTCTTGAAGTTCCTTTGAATCTCTAAAGATAAAAACTTATCTCAAATCCTCCACCAAACTCTTGAAGTTCCTTTGAATCTCTCTCCTTTTATAACACTCTTGACTCTCAAAATAAAACTAAAAACAAAAAGGATAAAGTAAATTTGTGGTGGCTGAAAATCTCTCCAAATCCAAATGTTTCTCTCAAAACCCCCCCTTTTTAGCACTTTTCGGGACTCTTCAAAAAGTCTCAACTTTCTTCTTTTATAAATCTCCAAAAGGTGCCTTGGTAACTCTTCAACATGTGTCCTAATTCGATGTATTCTCCAAAGGATGCCTCTTTTCACAAATATTTTAATAATATTTTTGTTTCTAGTGGTCATAACCACCCTCTTTAGCTAATAGGTGCCTTAAATGTCTCTTCAAAATTTGGCAAAATGAATTAAATCGTCAAATAATCGCCTCTGGCACTTAAGCGCAGGACCTCTGGCGCTTAGGCGCGACCTTCTCTATTTCCTCGACGCGTAAGCGCCAGATCTGGCGCTTAGGCGCCCAAACTCTTTTGCAATATTTTCACATTTTTGCTCCAAATTTGATCCTTTTTCACTCATTTTAGCATTTTTCATTTTTTCACTTTTACCTAAAAGAAAAACACACAAATATCTTCCATTAAAGCGTAATATCTCAAAAATAGGTATAAAATGTGTCTAAAAACACTATATATTTTAGGTGTATCAGTGAACATTAACAAACGAGTTAGACTATGGTTAGATTTGATTAATTTAACCGCCAAGTTTTCAAATGTGTTCAAAATTGTTTGTTTAGTAATTTGAACAAAGATGATCAAGTATTAATCAAGCGAAATTCGAGTTGTCCATGAAGTACATTAATTCATTTAGAGCCCTACTCAGAGCACAGAGCAATTACCCGCAGTAAGATAAAATCAACATTACAATTAATTTTACAATTTAATTTTTGATGAAAAGATTTAATTTTTTACATATGCATACATGTCACATAATTCCTATCTATTTATATGTTTGATAACTAAATTTTTACTTTTTAAATCTTTACAAGTCAAAACTTTTATATCAATAAAATATTTTTAATTTAATTTAAAAAGAATGAAATACATACAAATAAAATTACATATATGTAAAGATGATAATTTTTTAGTTAGATATATAAATACATAGGTGTTAAGTGGTATGCATGCTAATCTTCCATGATTTAAAGCGTCTTTTAAAATTCTATTTTTTTATTTTAAGAGAATTTGAAGTGTATTTGAAAAATATTAGAAAACTATTCCACTACTTTCAATAGATTATCTTCATCTTAATTTATTTAAAGTAAAATGGTTGCTTTCCATCATTGTTTGAAATTTTTATTTATAGACGTGACAAAAAAAATATAAAGTGATACCTCGTCCACATGTTGATGAAAGAGTTGTTGATTACTCTCTTCTATGACTATGAGATTTAAAATCTCATTTCATTGTTGTGTTAACACATAAATATGCAAGAAAACCACAACACAAACACTAATAATATGGAATACACAAGGGAGTCTGTATGGGAATAGATCCAAGAGTTTAAAGACCAGATGATGGATGCTCTTAGAGAGGCATTAGCTTAGGAAAGAGAGTGGAACCTCTAGGAGGAAGGTTCGTCACCCAACGACCGAACGACAACTCTTCTTGTGAAAAGAAAAGGAGATTCTCAATACCACGATAGTGTTAGTCAACATCGATAAATATACAGTGATTCAAGCGAGCGAAGGCACCAAGCTAGCCAAAGAATACATTCTCTTGATAGATATCTGAAGCGAGCTCCCAAAAAGATTCAAAATTCCTGCTCTTAAGTCATATAAGAGTTAGGCTAATCCAATCAACCATATAATATTATTCAAGTCGGCTGTTCGTTTATTAAAGATCATAAACGGGATGAAGGGTCACTTTTTCCTTATCACTATGAGGGAGTTGGTCCTCAGTTTGTCTCCAGAAGTAATCAACTTATTTGTTGATTTTAAAGGATATTTGTGGTGTTTTTAACCAGCGCAAAGAAGCCCTAGAAGAGTTCATAATCCTTCCTACAAATATGAAAAGGGCAGAACGAGAGTCTTCGCTCATTCATTACTCAATTTCAATGCCTCCTTGGCCCAAAGGTTGAAGGAAGGAGCATTCCAATACACACATGGTCTGTAGTGACCAAAAATTCTAGCTGAGTTGTTGCAGATAAACAACAACGACATATTGGCTGAAGAATACAATTCCACCCCTAATCTGTAGACCAGATATGTCTTTATTTAGTTTGTGGGGATTTTAAAAATTTTTAGTAAAAGTAGCTTAAAAGTGAAACAATTAGTTATAAGAAAATTTTAAAGTGCACGCAGCACAATGCAATTTGATTTAACTTGCAAAATAACAAATCAAAGTCGAAAAGGAGATATGAAGTGTTTAGGACCCAGTGCGGGACCAACTTAACAATGCACAATGCTCAGGTGGAACTAGTCCACTAACACACCTAAGATTAAAAGGTCCTTAATGGCCTCTTGAACTTCTCTGTTCAAAGGTGGTTGAACAGACGATCCTGAAGTCCAAAGAGTTGACCGTACTTTCCTAAGACAGAAATGGGTAAGGTATGTCAACGGAAGAAGGGTAATTTGGTTCATAGGGACATGAACACATTACCGATATGTGAAGATAACATTTTGTGATTTAAATGGAAAGAGAAGTTACTCCCCAGCGGAGTCGCCAGAAGCTGTCGACACTATTTTTGGTTGGAGGAGTTGCCCGTTGGAAGCTGTCGGCCACCGGAATCGAAATCCTGTCTCCTGCTTCGAAAGGACATTTTAATTTACATATATATATAGTCTTAGAAAAATATGAAATCAAACTGACCTCATATTTTTTATAGTTTAAATGAAAGAGCACTATACCTCAAACCTTGCATCTATCCCGAATGATAAACACAAGACTTGAGAATGAGTCTCAATCAAATAAAATAAGAAATATATGACATTTGTTTGGTCTGTAAAACCATTTTATTTGCCAAAAATTTTTAATATTTAATATGAAAGATTAAATAGGGTTTATTTTAAGCTAGGTTCGGAAAAGCTTCCTATAAGGGCAAGCCTCCATATTTAATTAGATCTTAAATACCAAAGTCACCTAAGAAAACTCTCGATAAAAATCAAGAAATATTATCTTCAAAGAGGTCAAAGGATAGGAATTTTTGACAAAATCGGACAAAGAGGTGTGAAATGGGAATGACTCAAATTTGGAATATTTTATTGTAGAATCCAAAGGAGGAAGAACTACGGGAGCTCATGGATCCGGAGGAGAACCTCAGTTACTTCCCAGTCTATCATATTGTTTAGCTTCAGTTTTGAGGAGAAATTATTTAAATGTTTCATCCTGTTTATTTTATTTATATAGGGCTTACATTCGTGTGAAACAATCACACAAATAGCCTAGAAGATGTGAGGATTTAGGTCGTGATGAACGACAACCTCAGAATCCTAAGATGAGTTAGGTCTTATATTGTGCAACAGAGTTGTACAAAGGCCTAAGATGAGGTGAGGATTTATGTTGCATAAGCAAACAACCTCAAAGTCCTATGGCTTTGGTTGTTTAATTCTATGGAAGGAACGGTTTAGCTGGGGAAGGCAGGTTTTGCTGTTGAAGCATGCTGCCCACCATGCTAGCTCCAAGCTCTTCGTCATGGCGAGTTTAAGTTTTCTAAGGTATCAGGTATAATGTCAAATCAGGTGAACATATGGTTATAGTTCCTTAAAAATTTATGGGGGCATGATAAAGTTTATTAGAGCGACACCGGTTAGGATCCTATGGTTCCCTTGTTCCGGTACCACTATTTTTTATAGGATTCACTTAATCCAAATGAATTTACTAAACTCAACTTAATGAGTTTCATACTTTCATTTAGACTATGGGAAGCCTCGTTAGCAACTGTAGGTTACCTCCTCCGAGGGATTCCCGATCATCCGATAGAGACGTCTTAATTTAATTACAATTGTTGTTTTGTGATGTTTGTGATTAAATTTTGGGTTGTCTTATATTTTGAATGTTGTAGGGGTGAATTTTATCTTGGTTGATTTTAGTTTTAGTTTTGATTTTGGTTTTACGGATATCCTATCAGTTTTGGTTTACAAGCAGGGTGACATCATTGTTTAACATACAAGTTTTGTAAGCATAAAAGTACAGTGTGGAAAGTATAGAAAAAAATGGTAGTGTAAACTGTAAAAGTGTACCTGATGAAACTTCTCATTCCACCATCTGAAACTCAAAATGCATGTGAGGGCATTTTATGTAAAACGAAAAAAAAAGGTTCTGGTGATCTACCAAAATCCTAAATCATATCTTGGTGAGCACCTATTAATTTGACTAAGGATGATTTCATTAAGCAAAACATGTTAGGTTTAGTAGACCTCCGAGGTATCCAAAAGGTCATGAGAAAGAAGCAGATCCATGCTTCCCTCTCATCGTCTGGTGGAAAGTCTCGAGCTTATTTAAACTTATTATGTCGCTTAATAGTTCATCCTGTAAATACCTCTAATGCTCAGTGAATATTGATGTTTCTATTATCCTTAAGAGTAGGGGAATCATCACTTGTAATTTAATTTGAGAATTATGTAGGTGAAGTCCCTTAAAAGGGGTAAGTTAGTGCTATTAATACACTTAGCCAATTTTAGCTTTAATTTGGGCTTGTAGTATTTTAAAGGTGTTCAATTTCTAGTTACATTCACTTTTCTAATCCTCATTTAATCAAATTTGATTTAGCTTAGGTCACTACTAAGCCCTTAAGATCCTGGTGGATGTTTTAATAATTTTTAAATGAAATTGAATTTTAAGTGATGATGATTTATTATTAAAACTTTTGAATGTCATTTGAACACCAAATGGGGGTATTAAATTAATGAGTTATTCACACCCAAAAACATACCCCTAAGTCTACGATCATTTAATTTGGCAGACTTTCACATTTTAATAATCTAGGAAATTTCAAATTTATCATTTAATTGGAAAAAGTGAGATTGGTTTCTACCAATTAATCCCTTGTATTTCAATAATCTAAATATGTTGATTAAGATCAAAGGTTGCCCATTTCCCTTTTTTGAATTAAGACTAAGTTTTAATTAAGGCCAAATTTCCAAAATTACACTTTTTCCCCTAAGGCACTATCACTTCATAATTCATAAAATTTAATTCAAATGACTTTAGAATTTTCACCCCACATTAATCATGACAGAGGAGAAAATGTGATTTTCTTAAATTTAATTTAATTTATATAATTATTGATATGCAAAAATAGAATTTTTCAAAGAAAATTCAACAACTTGACCAAGGAAAAGCCTAATCCATTGCAATTTTTACTGGTGGTAGACTTAGCCAGAGAAACACTTGGGCCAAATTTCATGATTTTTTGAGTTTTATTTGAATTATTATAATTATTTTTAGTTCTCGAGTATTAACTAATTAAAAAATATTTTAAAAATGGAATATTATGTTTTATATTTTTATTAAATCCCTTTGAGGTCCAAGAACCAGAGAAATAAATTTTATATTTTCTGATTTTTCTTTGAATTTTTGGAATTATTTAAGTGAAAAACTAAGTAAAATTCATTTTTAGCCTTTAAAAAATTATTTTAAGCTTTAAAATTCAATATCTTCACTTAAAAAATTAGGAAAAATATTTTAATTACTTTTAAATGCTTGGGAAACTATTTAGAACATTTCCATGAATTTTATTAATTTTATGATTTTTATTTTTTTAATTATTTAAATATTTAAAAATAAGTTTAAAAATAAAAATTTATTTTAATTACAATTTTATTTTTAAAAAATTTTCCTGATCACAGAGAGCTTCCAAAACTAATTTTTATAATTTTTGAGTTATATTTTAATTATTAAAAATAATTTTAGTGTCAAAAATGTCATTTAACTTAGAAAATCATGTTAAGTTATCAAATGAACTTCAAATGTTTTAAAATTTTTATGGGGAGTTCTCTAAACCTTAAATCACATTAGAGAATAAAAATCAAGTCATTTAGATGATTATTTTTCCCAAATTAATCTTCTTTATGTTTTAGGGTTTTATGAGAGTTAAGTGTGTTCTTAATGATTTGACTCATGAAAAATTTTCCAAAAGGCTTTCTGGTCACAATAGACCTTCCAAAATTTTCTTGGATTTTTCTAAGCAACATGCTATATATTATGATTAATTTATGCAAATAATAGACCTAAACTTGAAAAATATGGATGTCTGTCTAGAGGCCTTCTCTGACTTTGGAAAAATAGTATCCCCCATGATAGAGGCAACAACAAGCCAAAATATCAAGCCATGGTGAAATGTCTATATGCATGGAGAGTTAAAAGATTGAAAATACTATTTAATTAATTAAAAATAAATTATGCATCAAATAAACTTCAAACCATTTCCACATTGTTTTCCTCTGTTCACTGAGCAAGAGAGTATTTTTATTTTATTTTTCTAATTTTTCTATGTAAAGATATGAATTTTTTAAAGATCGGGCATTTAAATAAATCAGAAAACACCCTATTTTTCTACTTAACCATGCGGCACTGACTGGATCCTAAGCAGCTCCAAACGGTGACGCGGAGCACTCCCATTCGATGTGCTTCCCACCCTGACATGACACGCGGCCCGCAGTTCACGCAACAAGAGTTTGTCTGGCTATATCTCATCCGTTAACGAGATAAACACGCGATCAGATGGTTCTACGTCATCGTCCCCAAGTGACCTAACCTGAGAACCGTCCACACTAAAACCTTAAGATCTCCCTTTGGATTCAACCAAATTTCATAATGTTTGTTTTTAAAGCTTTATCTACTTAAGAAGAACCTATCTATACTGATTATACGGTATGAAATACAGTAAATATGTATTGAGAGTAAAAATAGGCTCGAATTAGGGTTAAGGTTCAATACCTTTGTCTGAAAGGGGAGGCCTCAATCAGATGGTTGTAGTAGCTTTGATTGGGTCCAACAAACCTCCAGATGAAGTCTCAGGCCCTGTGAACTGCATAGGTATGAAATCGATCAAGCTCGATTTCAGGTGTTGATTGAAGTCTATACTGAAGGCTGTTTGAGAGGGGGCTTTTGTGGGGGATCAACTCCTCTCACTGTGGGGATGGTGTGTGCACAATTAATTGAGATTTGGTTCAGTGTAGAGCTGTGGGGAAATATGTCTTGATTTCAACTGAAACTTTGAGCTCAATATTGAACTCACATAGAGGGAACCAGAGGGGGAAATGGTGGGCTTGAACTGAGGAGGTCCTAAGGAGTCTCTAGAAGCAAATTGAAAGAGTTTCCTTAAGAAATTTTTAGCTCTCCCCCATTGGCCATGGAGGTGAGCTTTAAATAAAATGGCCTAGGCTAGCTGTCAGGGCCAATTGAGGGGTGGAAAATATTGCTTATTTGGAGGGCAGAGAAGCCCTAAAGAGTAGTTGAGCTGATTTGGCCTCTAGGTTTGAATTGGGTTGCATTTGTGGGTGGTGGCTCAAGATTTGGCCATTTTCCAGCCACCAAGGTGGCTGGCCCGCTAGGGAGAGGTCACCTCCTGGCTTAGAAAGGTCAAAGGGTGGCTAATGATGGTTAACTCCCTATGGTGAGTGATGATGGTCACTAATGAAGGTTAAATACTTATGGTAAGTGATAATGGTTGAGATTATTCAAGTTAAGTCCAAAAAATGGGTTCAAATCCCTTAATTTGGGGATCCATTGGTCCATAGCATGCTTTGGTGTATTTAAGGTAATTTAGCCTGGTCCTTAAGAGGAGCTTAGTAGTTATGGTATCATTGTCTTGGTGGCCTAGACAAGGCTAAGTCAAATTTGGTTAAAGGGTGCAATTTGGGTCAAAATGGCTAGATGTTATGTTTAATTTACAATAGCTGACCGCGACTTTATATATGCTTAAAAATATAAGTATTTAATACTCCTGCTAAAAGATTTAATTCCTCAGCAACTGTACCAAAACTTAATAACAGTTATAGATTTGATAAATAAGGATGTAATAAATATTCAATAATTGTAAATTCACACTTATCAACGCAAGTATAGGTATCGCTCAAGTAATATAGGGCTCTAATGGAGTCCTAGATATCGATCTCACAAAGAGTAATATTAGAACTACGAACTATAATTTTAGAAAAGCAATACTTTAATCACAACAATGAAATTCAATTTGCTTATATGTCACTAATAGGCAATTGAAATAAATATATAATTTCAATAACTATTAAATAACTAAATATACTAATGAAGTTTTTCAATGTGATATTAAATATATAAGAAATCATCCTTCTCCTTGTCAAGAAATTATAGTGAATGGATAAAGTGAATCAGTTCAAATTATATTGAATCATTCTCCTTGTCAAGAAATTATAGTGAATGGATAAAGTGAATCAGTTCAAATTATATTGCGCCAAATAGGAGCATACCTATTCTTTACCCTTTGGTCCGGGCATAAAAAACATTGACTAATCATTTGGTCCAGGCATAAAGAACATTGACTAATCCTATGCTTGGTTACTGATTCTGCGGCTAAATATTCTTTACCCTTTGGTCCAAGCATAAAGAACATTGACTAATCCTATCAAATATGAGCATACCTATTCTTTACCCTTTGTTCCAGGCATAAAGAACATTAACCAATCCTGCGCTTGTTTATTGAATCTGCGACTAGGCTGGGAGGATATCGGCTCTCACTTCGGAGCTCCCACGTTCCCCTC
>JXCR01131783.1:2121-15306 GCA_002079205.1 Phalaenopsis hybrid cultivar
TTCGCACTCCTCCGCTCGCTCTTAGTTTTCCTTTGCCCCCTTTCGTGCCACTTTACTTCCTTTCACGCCATTCCACACCATTGGTGATTTATTTTCTTTGTAATTTTGACTTTTTGTGGTGAGTTTAAGTGTGTATTTACATTTCCTGAGAGAGGCTACATGAGATTTACTTTGAAAAAGAGTTTCAGATATGTGTTGTTTGTTTACTATTGTTGTATGAACTTTATTTTATATATAAAATTTGGGTTTTATTGTATCTTTCTCATGAAGTCTGAGTAGTTTCTTTTATCTGTCTCCCTACTCTAAGATATGGTGAAATGAAGAGATAATTTAGATGTGCCAATGTTAAAAAATAAAATAAATTGTGAAGATTTTTCAACTCCGCTCTTAATTTACTTTTTAATCTAGCTAATTGAAATGTTAAAATATGTGGTGAAACATATGATCTGATAAATGGAGTACGAGTTCTACAACAGAGTAAGTATCACATTTGAGTCCATGAAGTAGTATTTCATTCATGGAATTAAGTGCAAAGAAATAGGGAAATATACATTTTTGGGTGTAGAATTGNCAATTGAATTGTTAAAATATGTGGTGAAACATGTGATCTGATAAATGGAGTACGAGTTCTACAACAAAGTAAGTATCACATTTGAGTCAATGAAGTAGTATTTCATTCATGGAATTAAGTGCAAAGAAATAGGGAAATATACATTTTTGGGTGTAGAATTGGAGATTTTTAGGGTGACAGACTAGAATCCCCATTTGATCTTAATGTTTAAGAGCTAAAGCGAGAGTTAGCCTTCAGGGGAAGGGAGGTAGGAGCTCTGGCGTGGGAGCCATTATCCTTATAGCCTAGCTACAAATTTAGGGACTAAACCTAAGATTAGCCAATGATTTTCTATTACACTAAATAAGGGCAGAGAATTAAAATTTCTCCTATTTGGCAAAATAAAAATCTAAACCATTTATCTCATCTCATATCACCAAAAACTCATTGTAGTGGGAAAGATGTTTATTCATATTAGAAAACTTCATCACATAAACATAGATTAGTAGTTAATATTTTAAACATTAAAATTTTTCTAGTAGTTAATAATTTATATTTGATAGTATCTCAAACATTCAAAATAGTGACAGTAATTTTTTTTTTATTTCCGTGATTTTCCTAGTTAATTTATCATCTCAAATTTAAACCTTCCTCGTGGGATCGATATTTGGGACTTAAATAAAAAGTCTTATATTACTTAATAACGATATATATACTTGCGTAGAATTCTAACATTAAGTGCTTAACATTATTATTCATAAAATACCACATCAAGTTCTTGGCACCGTTGTAAAGCAAGGTCAAAATTATAAATTTTAAATAGCTATATTTTCACTGGGATCATAACTCTATATGTCGAAAGATAGAATATCTTTAAATGAAGAATGAATAATTTAATGAGAGATGAGGAGAGAGAAAAATCATCAATGGAGTTGCCACTCTCTTGATGGTGCCCAGAAGCTCCCGCCAGCTGATCGTCGTCTATTCCTGTTGTCATTTAATTGGTTTGATATTGTTGTTTAACTGGAGTCACCACTTTTTTTATCTATTTTATTGTCCTAATCTCCAAGAAACTTATTCTTTTGAATCATGTGATAGATTCTAAGATTTTAAGAAACTAGGAGAAGGAAGAAAAGGGCTAAGAATAGAAAACATGAGAAAAGAAAGGTCGTAATGATCTTCATTATGGCAGACATTATAAATAAAATGATTTTTTGTATAAGGAAAACCATATGAAAATTTGGTAACCAAAGATTTATGTATATTACCAATTATGAGTTCTTTTTTCTCCTATAGTAGCAAGCTCCTATAGTTAATTACATATTAGACGCTCAAGACTATCTGAGAAAACTCCTGATTAACGTTAACACTTGTTCTTCTGAGGTATGTTGAAGAAACATCAAATGCTTATTCCTAGGGAAATAGGTTTCTAAGAATCTAATTCTACACTAAAGTTTTTGTTTTATTTTATTTATTAATGTTGTTTTATTTTTTTTAATGTTTTGTTGTTGTCATTATGTTTAGAGGTTTGGTTGTGTTGATGTAATTACTTTGTTTTGTTTAGATTTATGTCATGTCATGCTGTTATATTATATTTTATTTTGTTGGTCATGTTTTTGTTGTTTTGTTGACTCGAGGTTCCTCTTTAGAATGTTGTCATGAAAAATAAAGTTAGCACACCCTATAGAATGCAAAGTCAATCTAAAGTGCAATTTATTTTATGTCTCTAATGAAATAGCAAAACAAAACAAGTCTAGCATGAAATCATGTTCAATTTTGTCAATTTAGTTAGTTGAATAATTTTAAAACAACCTGATCAAGATTTATATGGCTTCGTCATCCTGGGGCTGTATAGTATTTAAATATACTTAGTCCAAAAGGTGTTTAAACCATGACCGAAAGATTCTTGTCAGCAACAATAGATTGCATCGTCCAAGAAATCTTTGTAGATCTAAACACCACTGTTCAAGTTGCGTTCGGTGATCTTTGTTCGTTAGGGTTCAATTTAAGTTTTCAGGTCTTATTCGGATTTTAAGAGTTTGAAAATTTTACGTTATTTACGATTTATTAACTGATTGATATTTTTCATTTTTTATTTTATTTTTGGGATGACTTGATCAATATCCCATAGTTCCATCATCTCAGGTCATTATGTTTGCAGTTTGACTAGCCATAAATGATTGGAAGATATTTTATTAGCAACCATGGGTTACCTCTTCCAAAATATCTTCTCAAACCAAGTTGCATTTTAAGTCCAAGTTTAACTTTTAATATCTTTTAAAGTAGGGTTTAGATGTTATTTTTTATACATATGTTGGTTAGACCTAAGAAAATTTGATTGAGGTCTCGTAGATTAGACTTAAGATTTAAGTTTAATGTTGGTAAAACTGAAAGATTAATGTCACTCAATTTGGATAAAACCTAGGGTATGAAGATGATTTAGGTTAAATATTGGTTGAACTTAGAGTTCAAGATGGTTTAAGCCCAATGTAAGTAGGCCTTAAGGTAATTTTGGTTCAATATAGGTAGAACCTAAGGTTTAAAATATTTCAATGTCCAATATATGTAGGAATTAAAATTTATTTAGGTTCAATGTAGGTAGAACCTAAGGTTCGAAATAGTTTTATGTCCAATGTAGGTAGAACATAAAGTTTGAAATAACTTTAAGTCTAACTTAGTTGGGTTGAACCTTTAGGTTTGATTTGACTTATGTTCATGTTAGGTTAAACCTAAGGATTTGAGTTGATTTAAGTCTAATGTAGTGAAGACTTAACAATTTAATTAAATCTAATTTATATTAGATCTAATTAGGTTTGAAGTTTAATTAAACTTAACATGTGTAAGGTTTAATTAGTTTTATTAAAATTGGTTAAAGTTAAACCTATTTGGGTTTAAGCCTGATATAAGTAAGGATTAATATGGTTAATTAGGTCTAATTAAGGTTTGACCTCATTGGTTTTTAGGTATATTAAGGCAAATGTAAGTAAAGCTTAATTTTTATAATTAAGTTTAATTAGGGTTAGCCCTAATTGGGGTTTGGGTTAATGAAGCCTAATGTAAGTAAAGCTGACTATGGTTAATTAGATATAATTAGGGTTAGACCTAATAAAGGTTTGAGTTTATTTAAGCCTAATTTAAGTGAGGCTTAATATGGTTTATTTAAGATAAATTAGGTTTAGACCTAATTGAGGTTTAAGATTGATTAAGCCTAATGTAAAAAAAGCTTAATATGGTTTAATTAGGTCTAATTAGAGTTTGACTTAATTGAGATTTGAGTTTGATTAAACGTAATGTAAGTAAGGCCTAATGTATTTAATTACGTTAAATTAGGGTTAGACCTAATTGAGGTATAAGTTTTATTAAGTCTAATGTAAGTAAGGCTTAATGTGGTTAATTAGGTCTAATTACGGTTAGACCTAATTGAAGTTTAACTTTGATTAAGCCTAATTTTATGAGGCTTAATGTGATTTAATTAGGTCTAAATAGGATTAGACTTAATTGAGCTTTAATGTGTTAAGCCTAATGTGATTAAGGCTTAAAGAAAGGGTTAATTAGGTCTAATTGGGGTTTAGATGTAATTAGGGTTTAATATGTCTTAAACGTAATGCTCTTAAGGTTTAAGGTGATTAATTAGTGCCAATTGAGATTTAGACCTAATTATGGTTTAATTATGTTAAGGATGAAGTCAATAAGGCTTAAAGGAGGTTGATTAGGTCTAATTGGAGTTTAGACCTAATTAGGATTTATGATGTTAAACCTAATGTGATTAAGGTCTAAAAAAGTTTGATTAGGTCTAATTGAGGTTTAGACCTAATTAGGGTTGATGATCTTAAACCTAATATGATTAAGGTCTAATAGAGTTTAATTAGGTCTAATTGAGATTTAGACCTAATAAGTGTTTATGATGTTAAACCTAATGTGGTTAAGGTCTAACAGAGTTTAACTAGGTCTAGTTCAGTTTTAGACTTAATTAAGGTTCAATGTGTCTTAAACCTAAAGTTGTTAAGGTCTATGGCAATTATTTAGATCTAATTAGAATTTAGACATAATTATGGTTTAATTATGTTAAGCCTAGTGTCATTAAGGCTTAAAAGAGGTTAATTAAGTCTATTTGGAGCTTAGACCTAATTAGAATTGATGATGTTAAATCTAATGTGATTTAGTTCAAATAGAGTTTAATTAGTTTTAATTATGGTTTAGACCTAATTATGGTTTTGTGAAGTGTGGGCTCACCTAGATTAATCTTCATTGTATATGTCTGGCCTATACTGGATTCAGATTAAGTCTAATGTGTTTAGACCTAAATGTCATGTGAGTTTCATTTCAACATTTGGAATTTTGACTTTGAGTCTATAAGGGTTAGACCCAATAGTCTTGAGGAGATAAGTAGACCTTATGTTGGTCAGAGTTTGGGCTTACCTTTGATCTAGATTGGGGTTTAGATCTAAGGGTTTAGGACTTGAAATTTACAGTTTTGTCGCTAAATGATGAAAATGCCATTTTTGAATTTTCAAATGGCCAAAAATTTTCATTTTAGAGTTTAAAAGCGTCGCTCTAAATTTTCTAACCATTTTCAAATTTATTTCCAATTTCTTAATTTTTTATAATTTTTTTTGGAAATCTTACGAAATTTTATAGAAATTAAAAAATTGGATCTTAGGGAATTTTCCTAACCTTGGAAAAATCAAAGGATGTTATTAAAGACTTAAAGGTTAATCCCAAAAATTTTTATAATTTTTCAAATTATAAATAATTTTTAATAATTAAATTACTCATGATAGTAATTAATTAATTAGAAATTAAATATATTTAAATAATTTTTTATTTCACTTCCATAGCTTTCTCCTCATTTTCCTGAATCAAGGAGTATTTTAACATATTTTTGTGATTTTTCTATGTCAAGGTGTGAATTTTTTAAGTTAAACAAGATTTTATTGATTTAAATAAAACCCTACTTAAACTAATTCCACGCGGTGCTGACTCATACCTCGGACGCGTCAAAGAATGGTGTGGTAGCGCTTGATTGGGAGCCCTTTACACACGGCTGCCTACATGGCCAGTGGTTCAGTCTGTTTTGTATGGACAGTGTCGGCACTAAAAAGTTGAGTTGCCCGTAAGAAGCTGTCGGTCATCGGACTCGAAATCTCGTCGGCTGCTTCAGACAAATGTTTAAGTTTAGAAAAATATGAATTCAAACTGACGTCATATTTTTTTTGAGTTTAAATGAAAGAGCACTATACCTCAAATCCTGTATTTATCCTGAAGGATAAACACAAGAGTTGAGTGTGAGGCTCGATCAAATAAACTAAGAAATGTATCAAGTCCGTTTGGTCTGCGAAACCATTTTATTTGCCGATAATTTCCATTATTTAATATGAAGAATTAGACAGAGTTTATATTAAGATGGGTTCAGAAATGCTTCTTATAAGGGCAAGCCCCTATAGTTAATTACATCCTAAATGGCCGAAGTCATCCAATAAAACTCTTGATAAAAATCAGAAAATATTATCTTTAAGTATTTCAAAAGGATAGGACTTTTCAATAAGATTGGACAAAGAGATGTGAAAAGGGATTGGTTCAAATTTAGAACATTTTGCTTTGGAATCCAAAGAAGGAAGAACTAGGGGGTTCAAAGATCCGGAGGAGAACTTCGGTGACTTCCTAGTCTATCCTATTGTTTGGCTTCAGTTTTGAGGAGAAATTATTTTAATGTTTCATCCTGCCAATTTTTATGTATTTAGGGCTTCTATTTGTGTGAAAGGATCACACAAATATACTAGAAAATGTAAGGATTTAGTTCACGACGAACGACAACCTCAGAATCCTAAAACGAGTTAATGTTTATATTGTACAACAAAGCTATACAAAGTCCTAAAGATAGGGTGAGGATTTTTGTTGCATAAGCAGACTACCTCGAAGTCCTATGGCTTGTTTGTTTACTTCTAAGGAAGGAATAGTTTAGCCGAGGAAGACAGGTTTTGCTATTGAAGATGGCCGTGCTTCCCACCATGCTAGCTCCAAGCTCCTTGTTGTGACGAGTTTGACTTTTCTAGGGAGTCAAGTTATGATGTTAAATCAGGTGGCCCTATGGTTGAAGTTCTTTAAATTTTAAGGGGCATGTTAAAGTTGATTAGAGCGACACCGGTTAGGATCCTACGGTTCCCTCGTTCTGGCACCACTATTTATTGGATTCACTTAGTCTAATCCAACTTAATGAGTTCCATAATTTTATTTAAACCTTGGGAAGCCTCGTTAGCAACCGTAGGTGTATTTTCATTTAAACCGTGGGAAGCCTCGTTAGCAATTGTAGGCTATCTCCTCCGAGAGATTCCCAATCATCCGATAGAGGCATCTTACTTTAGTTGCAATTGTGGTTTTTGTGATGTTTGTGATTAAATTTTGAGTTATTTTATATTTTAAATGTTGTGGAGGTGATTTTTATCTTGGTTGATTTTAGTTTTGGTTTTAGTTTTGGTTTTTTGGCTATCCTGATAGCTTTAGTTTCCATGCAGAGTGACATCATTGTTTAGCATGCAAGTTTGTGTTTTGCAAACATGAAAGAAAGTAAAGTACAAGAAAGACGGTACTGTAAACTGTAAAAAACATACCTGGCGAGTCTTCTCGATCCACCACCTGAAACTTAAAACATATGTGAGGGCATTTTATATGAAGCAAGAAAGTAAAGTTTTAGTGACCTACCTCACTCTAAACCATATCTTGGTGGGTCCTTATTAATTTGATTACAGATGATTTTATTTGGCAAAACATATTAAGTTTAATAGACCTCTGAGGTATCCAGCAGGTCCAGAGGTAAAGCAGGTCCACGCTTTCCTCTTACCACCAAGTAAAAAGTCTCGAGCTCATTTAAACTTATTATGTTGCTTAATAAATCCATCCTATAAAAATACTTTTAATGCTCAGTGAACATTGATGTTTCAATTATCCCTATGAGTAAGGTAATTATTCCTTGTGATTTACTTTGTAAATTATGTGGGTGATGACCTTTACAAGGACAACTTAATGTTATTAAAACACTTAGCCAATATTTGTTTTAACTTGGACTTATGGTGTTAAAAGGTGTTAAATTTAGCTATGTTCACTTTTCTAATCCTCATGTAATCAAATTTGATTTAACTTAGATCACCACTAAGCACTTTAGACCTAGGTGGATATCTTCGGTATTTCGAAAGAAGTTAAATTTTTAAGTAATGATAATGATTCATTTTCAAAATAATTAAATTTCATTTGAACATCAAGTATGGGTATTAAATTAATGATTTATCAACACCCAAAATCATACCCCTAAGTCTAGGATCATTTAATTTAATAGGCCTCCAAATTTTAATAATTTAGGGAGAGTACTAATTCATCCTTTAATTAATCAAAATGAGATTGGTTTCTACCAATTATTTCCTTATATTTCAATCATCCAAATATTTTGATTAGGATCAAAGATTACTCATTTCCCTTTTTAACTTAAGCTTAAATGTTAATTAAAGCTAAATTTCCAAAATTACATTTTTGCCCATAAGGCTCTATCACTTCATAATTTATCAAATTTAATCCAAATGACTTTGGAATTTTTACCCCAACTCACTCATGGGTCAATTAAGACATAAAAGGAGAAAATGTGACTTTTCAAAATTTAATTTAATCTACATATTTATTTTCATGCAAAAATAGGATTTTTCAAAAAAAACTCCATAACATGACCAAGGAAAAGCCTAATCGCTTGAAATTTTTACAGGAGGTAGAATTAGACAAGATAAAAATTTTGACAAAATTGCATGATTTCTTATGTTTTATTTGATTTATTAATTTTGTTTTCAATTTCTGGAGTGTTTATTAATTTTAAAAAATTTTAAATGTGGAAAAAATAAGTTTTATATTTTTAAAAAAATCTCCATAAGGTCAGAGAACCTAGAGAAGTAAATTTACATTTTTCTAAAATTTCTTTGATTTATTTGAATTATTTTAGTGAAAATTCATTTTTAGCCTTTAAAAAATATTTTTTAAGTTTCAAAAATCAAAATCTTTACTTAGAAAATCAGGAAAAATATTTCAATTATTCATAAGTGGTTAGGAAATAATTTAGAATATTTCCATTAATTTTATTATTTCTATGATTTTTATCATTTTTTAACTATTTAAGAATTAAAAATATGCTTGAAAATGAAATTTTTATATTAATTTCAAATTTATTTTTAGGAAATTTCTCTAACCATAGAGGACTCCAAAAATCAATTTTTTTGGACTTGTGGTGTTCAAAAATCATTTTTTAACTACTTAGTGAATTTGAGTTTTAACTTGGGCTTGTGGTGTTCAAAGGTCTTCAATTTAGCTATGTTCACTTTTCTAATCCTCATGTAATCAAATTTGATGTAACTTAGATCACCACTAAGCCCTTTAGATCTAGGTGGATATCTTGGTTATTTCGAAAGAAGTTAAAATTTTAAGTGATGATAATGATTCATTTTCAAAACAATTAAATGTCATTTGAACATTAAGTATGGTTATTAAATTAACGAGTTATCAACACACAAAATCATACCCCTAAGTCTAGGATCATTTAATTTAATAGGCCTCCAAATTTTAATAATTTAGGGAGAGTACTAATTCATCCTTTAATTAATCAAAATGAGATTGGTTTCTACCAATTATTGCCTTATGTTTCAATCATCCAAATATTTTTATTAGGATCAAAGATTACCCATTTCCCTTTTTAACTTAAGCCTAAATGTTAATTAAAGATAAATTTCCAAAATTACATTTTTGCCCCTAAGGCTCTATCACTTCATAATTTATCAAATTTAATCCAAATGACTTTGGAGTTTTTATCCCAACTCACATGGGTCAATTAATACATCAAAGGAGAAAAATGTGACTTTTCAAAATCTAATTTAATTTACATATTTATTTTCATGCAAAAATAGGATTTTTCAAAGAAAATTCCATAACATGACCATATAAAAGCCTAATTGCTTGAAAGTTTTACTAGAGGTAGAATTAGACTAGATAAAAATTTAGACAAAATTGCATGATTTATTATGTTTTATTTGAATTATTAAAAAATTTTCAACTTTTAGAGTGTTTGTTAATTATAATAAATTTCAAATGTGGAAAATTAAGTTTTATATTTTTAAAAAATCTTCATAAGGTCAGAGAACCTAGAGAAGAAAATTTACATTTTTCTAAAATTTCTTTGATTTATTTGAATTATTTTAGTGAAAATTCATTTTTAGCCTTTAAAAAATATTTTTTAAGTTTCAAAATTCAATACCCCTACTTAGAAAATTAGGAAAAATATTCCATATATTCCTAAGTGGTTAGAAAATAATTTAGAATTTTTCCATTAATTTTTTTATTTATGTGATTTTTATCATTTTTTAATTATTTAAATATTAAAAAAAGGCTTGAAAATGGAATTTTTATATTAATTTTTAATTTATTTTTAGAAAATTTATTTAACCACTGAGAATTCAAACAATCAATTTTTATAATTTTTTGAGTTGTATTTGAATTATTAAAAGTCATTTTAGTACCAAAAAAGTCCTTTAACTTGAAAAATCAATTCGAGTTATTAAATGAGCTCCAAATATTTTGATATTTTTATGGGGTGTTCTCTAAACTTTGAATCTTAGTAGAGATTAAAAATCAAGTCGTTTAGATATTTGTGTTGCCTGAAATTAATTTTTTTTGTGTTTTAGGTTTGGTGGAAATTAAGTGCATTCTTAATAACTTAACCCATGAAATATTTTTCAAAGGGTTCTCTAGTAGTTTAAACCTTCCAAAATTTTTTTGAAACTTTATAATCAATATGTTAATTATTATGATTAATTTATGCAAATAATAGACATACTCTTGAAAAATATGGCTCTCTGTCTAGAGATCTTCTCTGACTTTAGAAAAATTAAAGAATGTTCCATAAGATAGAGGCAACAACATGCCAAAATTTCAAGCAATGGTGAAATGCCTATATGCATGGAGAATCAAAAGTCTCAAAATAATGTTTAAATAATTTAAAATGAAACATGCATCAAATGGACAACAATTTTTTTCCTCATTGTTCTCCACAGTTCACTAAACAAGAGGATATTTTTATTTTATTTTTGTGATTTTTTTACACCAAGATATGGACTTTTGAATAAGGACTACTTAAAATAAATTAAAAAATCCCTATTTTTTTTCTATTTAAAGAGTGCGGCGCCACCTCATCTTAGGCCTCTCCGAAGCTCCACGCGGTGCACTCTCGTTCGGCACTGCTATCCATGCCAACAGCCACGCATCCCGTCTTTTCAAATCGTGCTCCCATCCGACGCAATCAGAGCCCTCCATCTGATACACGCGCGATACAACAGTGCTCCATCATCGTCCCCGATTTTCTAACCCGAAAACCATCCATTTTCAAAGATAGATATCTTTCTCATTTCTTAACAAAAATAAATGAATATTTTCTTAAAATGCTCATCCTAATTAGTAGAACATATCTGTACGGTTAAGATGCCATAAAATCAACTCTAAACAAATGGAGAGTGAAAATAAGCTCGGGAAGATGAGGAGATCAATACCTTGGCTTTGAGAAGGGAAGCTTCAATCAGAGGTGCTCGACACATTGGTGGAGATCCAAGGAGGCTAGAGATTGAGCCTCTTGCTGTGGTGAAAGGTCTAGGTATGAATTCGACCAAGGTGTTGGTCTAGAGCTATGCTAGGGTCTTTGTGGAAGGGGGATTTGATGGGGCTTCTCCTTCTTTTATTGTGGTAGAGGTGTGGGTAAATTTAATTTGAGTTTGATGGACTGTGGAGGTGTGTTGAGCTCTGTTCTAGTTTTTTATAGAATTGTGAGCTCAAAATTGAACTTCCAAAGTTGGAATCAGTAGGGGAAAGTGGTTGGCTTGAGCTGAGGAGGTCTCAAAGAGTCTCTTGGAGCAATTTGGAGGGGTCTCACTGAGAAACTTTTCAGCACTACCTCCATGGCCGTGGACGTGAGCTTCTTATAAAAATGGGCTTGGGGTGGCCTTCATGGCCAATTGGGGGGTGAAAATGCTTGCTTAGGTGGAGGACATAGAAGCCCTAACATTTGAATTGGGAGAACTGGCCTCTGTGTTTAAATTGGGTGAAGTTTAAGAGGGGGTGGCCTTTGATTTTGGCTTCTCCAGTGACTAGGGGGGTCGGCCAAGCCAGGGAAGGTAGCGAGAGGGCTCAGGGACCTTAGAGGAATATGTCACAGCAATTAAATGGGTTTGGGCTTTATTTTGGCAAAAAAATCTCAAGCTTAAGCAATTTTGGAAACCAAATCCTTTAATTTAGGGGACCTTTCGAGCATGGCTTAGCTTAGGTGGTTTTATGGAGTTTAGACTTGTCACTAGGGTCCAACTAATGGTTGTGGAGTTATTAATTTTGTGGCTTTGGCGTGTTTAGGCTAACTTTAGTGCATGGGTCTAATGTGCATTCAAATGACCAAAACTTGGGTTTGGGCTAGGCTAGCCATGAAATTAAGCCAAATTGATTGTTAAACATTATGTAGATTATTTCAATTAAGAATTTGGTGAAGGATTGAAATGATTTTGAGTTCAATTGGAGGGTCAATTTGGAGGATTTTTGAAATTTGATCAGCTTGGGCATCTTGGGCTAGACTTGGGTCTAGATTGGGCTAGGCTTGGGCTAAGTCTACATTGATTGTTGAAAAGGTTCAATAGGAATATAATGAAGAGTTTTCAACATAAATTTGGTGCCAATTTTAGGGTTAAGGCATTCAATTTAGTGGAATTTTGAGACATAGCCAATCATGGTCAAATTTGGGGATTTTGGACTTAGGTCAAAATTAAGTGAAATTGAGGCTTCACTAAGGCCAATTTAAGGTCAATTTTAATGTTTAGGAGTCTTATGAATAGTTTACAACATGAATTATGGCAAATTGAGTGGGCTATGGGTTTAATTGGGTGAGATTAGGTCATGTGGCCAAAATTAGGGCTTTGACCTAAATCAAAATTAGGCTCAAAGCATGGGCCAATTAAGCTTGGATTTGGTTTAGATTGGTCATATGAAAGGTGAATTTGAGTTTATATTTGAAATTGGGGGAAGTTAGGACAAAATTGATGGACATTTGAGGCAAATTTGGGAAAATTGGGCCTTTAAAGACAATTTTAGGTGTTTTAGTTAAGCTGGTCAAAATGGCCAAATTGGGTCATGTGGTAGTTGAGACAAGTGAAATTAGGAATATTTGGAATATTTTGTGAATTTTTGGTATTTTTTAGAATTTTTGGAATTTTGGGCGATGGAGGGACATTTTGATAATTTGGCAATTTTTGGTGATTTTAGGTAACTTGGATTTTTTCAAAAGGTTTGAAATGATTTTTGAACAAATATGGATATTTTGGGTAAATTTGAGAATTTTTGGAATTTTGGCCAAATTTAGGGTCCCAAGGGTATCTAGGTAATTTTGGGGAGTTCAGGGCAAAAGGCTAAGTTGGGTATTTTTGGTAAAATTAGGAGTTGACTGATACACCTAAAATATATAGTATTTTTAGAAACATTTTTATACCTATTTTTAAGTTATTGTGCTCTAATGGAAGATATTTTTGTGTTTTTCTTGCAGATACAAATAAAAAGGTGAAAAATGCTTAAAAAAGTGAAAA
>JXCR01131784.1:0-16125 GCA_002079205.1 Phalaenopsis hybrid cultivar
AAGCGAAACCAGACAGAGATACGAGTAGGCAAAGTCTCAGTTAACTTCTGAGATTGTTTGGCAGATATAACGTCCTCTAAAATTTCTTTCTTCATGCGAGGGGATATTGCATGTCCCACTTGTTTAAGTAGTTCACTCACTGAACAACCTTCTTTGGCGGCTGCTAGCCTCTGAAAAAATAATCTGACTCGAGTGATAGGAGTATACTTTTTTCTCTCCACACCCTGTTCATGAAGTGATGGTAATGTAGTGATAATCTCTTGGATACTTCCGTACCCGTTGGTATCCATTAAAGGATGGAATCTACTTCCCCACAGAAGTGGATATACTTCCAGTAAATCTAACTTATCCTGGCGAGGATCTTCATCAGTAGGTACTTCCTTAGGAGCCTGAGCTTTAGTAGCCCTCCGAACTCTCCTGTTGTTATTTCTTCTTTAAGTCTGGGTTAGTGGTGTAGTCCTTGAAGCCAAACCGATTTCAAATACTGATGACAGGATAGCTAATTCCTCAGTCGGATCTTCAATGATCATTACTTCTTTCCCCTTGATAGTAGCGGGGACAGCAGACTTGGTAGGTGCCATGGCGGCAATGTTCATGGCTTTCTTGCAGGAAGGGAAGTCCTGAAGACAGTTCATGTTGAACTCCGCTGATGACTCCTAAATTTTTGGAGCGGTGACTTTCTTAACGACGAACGGAGCCTTCTCAAGGATAACCTCAAGATCTTTAAATCCGGCTCTGAACTTAATGGTGGGAGCAATGTTGCAGGCTTCATGGCTTGTCGGTAAGTTGCACAAAAAGGTCAGCGTTGGGTAGGCCATTGCAGCAGCTTTAAAACAAAAAATTTTGGGGTTAGCTATATGGCCAAAACCACGTAAGCTTTAGTGCAAGCACTGAAAATTTATAGAGGTTGGTCTGCAGACCGGGTAAATTTTAGTTTGTGGGGATTTAAAAACTTTTAGTAAAAAGGTAATTTAAAAGTAGAAAAATTTAATAAATTTTATAGTGCGCGCAACACAATACAATTTGATTAAATTTGCAAAATAGCGAATCAGATTTGGAAGGGAGGTGTGAACTGCTTAGGATCCAGTGTGGGACCAATTTAATAGCACACAATGCCCAAGTGGAATTAGTCCACCAACACACCTATTGGGGTCCCGACCCCACATGAAGATTTAAAGAGTCCTTAATGGCCTTCTGAACCCCTCTGTTCCAAGGTGATTGAACAGGCAGTCCTGAAGTCCAAAGAGTTGGCAGTACTATCCCAAGACAGAAATGGGTAAAGTATGTCAACGAAAGAAAGGTAATTTGATCCAAGAGATACATAGATGCATTACTGATATATGAAGATGTACTTTCCAGATTTAAATGGAAAGAGAAACTTTCCCCAGAGGAGTCACCAGAAACTGTCCGCACTATTTTGGTTTGGGGAGTTGCCCGTAAGAAGCTGTCGGTCACCGAAATCAAAATCTCGTCACCCGCTTTGAAAGGACATTTTAATTTACAAATAGACTTAAGTTTAGAAAAATATGAAATCAAAATGACCCCATATTTTTCATAGTTTAAATGAAAGAGCGTTATACCTCAAACCCTGTATCTATCCCAAAGGATAAACACAAGACTTGAGGATGAGACTCGATCAAATAAACTGAGAAATATATGACGTCTGTTTGGTCTGCAAAACCATTTTATTTGCCGACAATTTCTCCTATTCAATATGAAGAGTTAAATAAGATTTATATTAAGCTGGGTTAGGAAAAGTTTCCTATTAGGGCAAGCCCCTAGTTAATTACATCTTAGATGACCAAAGCCACCTAAGAAAACTTTCTATAAAAATCAGGAAATATTATCTTCAAGGACTTCAAAAGTATAGGACTGTTCAACGAGATCAGACAGAAAGGTGTGAAATGGAATTGGCTCAAGTTTGGAGCATTTTGTTTTTGGAATCCAAAAGGAGGAAGATCTAGGGGATGTCATGGATTTGGTGGAGAACCTCGGTGACTTCCCGGTCTATCATATTGTTTGCATTCAGTTTTGAGGAGAAATTATTTAAGTGTTTCATCCTGTCAATTTCATTTATTAGGGCTTACATTTGTGTGAAACAATCACACAAATAGCCTGAAAGATGTGAGGGGGTCGCGACGAACGACAACCTCAGAATCCTAAGCGAGTTAGGGTTTATATTATACAGCAAAGCTATACAAATGCCTAAAGATGTGTTGATGATTTATGTTGCACTAGGCAGGCAACCTTGAAATCCTATTGCTTGTTATTTAATTCTAAGGATGGAATGGTTTAACTTGTGTAGACATGTTCTGCTGTTGAAGATGGTCATGCTGCTCACCATGCTAGCTCCAAGCTAAGTGTCGTGACAAGTTTGAGTTTTCTAGGGTGTCAAGTTATGATGTAAAATTAAGTGGCCCTATGGTTGTAGTTCTTTAAATTTTAATGGGGATGTTAAAGTTGATTAGAGCGACATCGGTTAGGATCCTACGGTTCCCTCATTTCGGCACCACTATTTTCTGTTGGATTAATTTAGTCCAAATGAATTTACTAAACTCAACTTAATGAGTTTCTTACTTTCATTTAGATCTTGGGAAGCCTCGTTAGCAACCATAGGTTACCTCCTCCGATGGATTCCCAATCATCCCATAGAGATGTCTTAATTTAGTTGTAGTTACTTTTTTGTGTGATGTTTGTGATTAAATTTTAAGTTTTCTTATATTTTGAATGTTGTGGCGGTGAATTTTATCTTAGTTGACTGTTAGTTTTGGTTTTGGTTTTGGTTTTGTGGCTATCTTGATAGTTTTAATTTTCATGCAGGGTGACATTATTGGTTAGCATACAAGTTTGTGTTTATATCAAAAGTACAGTATGAAAGTACAAGAAAGACAACACTGTAAACTACAAAAGTGTATCTAGTGAGTCTTCTCGTTCCACCACCTGAAACTCAAACTTTATATGAAGCAGGAAAGTAAAGTTTTGGTGACCCTAAGTCATATCTTGGTGGGTCCCTATTAGTTTGATTAAGGATGATTTTTGTTAAGCAAAACATATTAATTTAGTAGACCTCTGAGGTATTCAACAGGTCTAAAGGAAGAAGCAGGTCCATACTTCCCTCTCACCGCCTGGTGAAAAGGCTCGAGCTCATTTAAACTTATTATGTTTCTTAATAATACATCCTATAAATATCTTTAATGCTCAGTGAACATAGATGTTTCAATTATCCCTAAGAGTAGGGTAATTATCATTTGTGATTTAATTTGTAAATTATGTGGGTGAAGACCCTTAAAGAGGCAAGTTAGTGTTATCAAAGACATTTAGCCAATTTTAATTTGGGCTTGTAGTGTTCCAAATATGTTTAATTTTAGCTATGTCCACTTTTTCTAATCCCTTTTTAATCAAATTTGATTTAACTTTGGTCACAACTAAGCCCTTAAGATTTTGGTGGATGTCTTAGTTATTATTTTTTTGAAAGAGATTAAAATTTTAAGTGATGATGATTCATTTTTGAAAGTAATTTGAACATCAAATAGTGGTATTAAATTAATGAGTTATTAACACCAAAACTATACCCCTAAGTCTAGGATCATTTATTTGACTAGACTTCCAAATTTTAATAATTTAAAGAAATTNGGGTATTAAATTAATGAGTTATTAACACCAGAACTATACCCCTAAGTCTAGGATCATTTATTTGACTAGACTTCCAAATTTTAATAATTTAAAGAAATTACAAATTTATCCTTTAATTAACAAAAGTGAGATTGATTTCTACCAACTAATCCCCCTTTTGGTTTTAATCATCCAAATGAATTAGTTAAAATAAGAGGTTACCCTTTTCCCTCTTTGAATTAAACATAAATGTTAATTAAGGCTAAACTTCCAAAATTACACTTTTGCCCCTAAGGCTCTATCACTTCATAATTTGTCAAATTTAATTCAAATGACTTTGAAATTTTTATCTTACCTTACTTATGGGTCAATTAAGACATCAAAGGAGAAAATGTGATTTTTCAAATTTTAATTTAATTTACGTAGTTATTTTTATGCAAAAATAGGATTTTTTTTAAAAAAATTCCATAACTTGACCAAGGCAAAGCCTAATCCCTTGAAATTTTTATTGGAGGTAGAACCATTTGGACCAAATGTCATGATTTATTTAGTTATATTTGAATTTTAAGAATTATTTTAATTTCTGGAGTATTTATTAATTATAAAATAGTGTAAGAGTTAAAAATTAAGTTTTATATTTTTGAAAAATCTCCCCAAGGTCAGAAAAAGTAGGGAAGTAAATTTTACATTTTTTTTGATTTTTCTTTGATTTATTGGAATTATTTTGGTGAAAATCCAGTTTTTAGCCTTTAAAAATTTTTTTAAGCTTTAAAATTCAATATCCTCACTTAAAAAATCAGGACAAATATTCTAATTGCTCCTAAGTGCTTAGAAAATAATTTAGAAGATTTTCATGAATTTTATTATTTTTGTGATTTTTATCATTTTTTTAANGCAGGACAAATATTCTAATTGCTCTTAAGTGCTTAGAAAATAATTTAGAAGATTTTCATGAATTTTATTATTTTTGTGATTTTTATCATTTTTTTAATTATTTTAGTATTTAAAAATTGGCTAAAAATGAGATTTTTATTTTAATCACCATTTTATTTTTAGAAAATTACTCTGATCACAGAGAACTCCAAAAACTCATTTTCATAATTTTTTAAGTTGTATTTTTATTTTTAAAAGTTATTTTAGTGTCAAAAATGTCATTTAACTTAGAAAATCAATTTATGTTATCAAATGAGTTCAAAATGTTTTGAAATTTTTATGGAGAGTTCTCTGAGTCTAAAGCAACAGTGGAGCTAAAAAATTAAGTCATTTTGATGTTTGTATTTCTCAAAATTAATTATCTTTGTGTTTTAGGGTTTGTGAAGATTAGGTGCATTTTGAATGACTTGGCTCATAAAATATTTTTGAAATAGTTCTTTAGCCATAGTAGACTTACAAAAAAATTTTTAGATTTTTCTAAGTAACATGCTAATTATTATGATTAATTTATGCAAATAATAGACATNTTAGGAGCATTTTGAATGACTTGGCTCATAAAATATTTTTGAAATAGTTCTTTAGCCATAGTAGACCTACAAAAAAATTTTTAGATTTTTCTAAGTAACATGCTAATTATTATGATTAATTTATGCAAATAATAGACATAAGCTTGAAAAATATGGCTCTCTGTCTAGAGGTCTCCTCTAACTTTAGAAAAATTAGGGAATGATTCCCTTATCAGAGAGTACAATATGTCAAAATTTTAAGCCATGGTGAAATGTTTACATGCATAGAGAATCAAAAGACTCAAAATAGTATTTAATTAATTAAGAATAAAACATGCATCAAATGGACTTCAAATTTTTTCCAGATTGTTCTCCCCTATTCATTGAGTAAGAGAGTATTTTTCTTTTATTTTTGTGATTTTTCTACACCAAGATATGAATTTTTGAAGTTAGGGAGCATTTTCTGATTTATTTAATTCCCTATTTATCTACTTAAACATGCCACGCCATGTCAACCTACGGCGACTCCGTAGCTCCACGCGGCGCACTCCTATTTGACACTGCCATCCACCTCAGTGGTTACTAGGCTCGCGGTTCATGCAAGGGAGCGTTTTCCGGCTTGATCTCATCCGTTGATGAGATAAACGAGCGATCAGATGNGCTCCGTAGCTCCACGCGGCGCACTCCTATTTGACACTACCATCCACCTCAGCGGTTACTAGACTCGCGGTTCATGCAAGGGAGCGTTTTCCGGCTTGATCTCATCCGTTGATGAGATAAACGAGCGATCAGATGACCCTCCGTCATCATCCCCAATGGCCTAGCCCGAGAACCATCCATCTTCAAGGCTTGATATCTCCCTCATTTCCTTACTAAATTGAATGAATTTTTTTAAAGTGCTCGTCTAGACTAAAGGAACATATCTATACGGTTAAAATACCATAAAATTAAGCCTAGGCAAATGGAGAATCAAAATAGGCTCAGGAAGAGAGGGAGTTCAATACCTTTGCTCTGAGAAGAGAAGCTTTAATCAAAGGTGCTTGATACGTTCGTTGGGGTCTAAAGAGGCCAGGGATTGAGCCTCTTGCTGTGGTGTAAGGTTTAGGTATGAATTCGACTAAGCTCAATTTTAGGTGTTGGTCTAGAGCTATGTTAGGGTCTTTGTGGAAGGGGAATTTGATGGGGCTTCTCCTTCTTTCACTGTGGTGAAGGTGTGGGTAAGTTTAATTTGAGTTTGGTGGACTGTGGAGGTGTATCGAGCTCTGTCCTAATTTTAGGGAGAAGTTTGAGCTCAAAATTGAGCCTCCACAGTGGAAATCAGTAGGGGAAAGTGGTTGGCTTAAGCTGAGGAGTTCTCAAAGAGTCTTTGTGAGCAATTTGGAAGGCTCTCTCTGAGAAAATTTCAACTCTCTACCTCCATGGCCGTGGAGGGGAGTTTTTTTTTAAAAATGGCTTAAGGGTGGCTGTCATGGCCAATTAGGGGGTGAGAAGAGATGCTTAGGTGGAAGGCAGAGAGGCTCTAACATTTGATTTGGATGAGGTGGCCTCTAGGTTCGCAATAGGTTTATTTTAGAGGAGATAGCTCATGATTTTGGTGTTTTCCAGTAACTAGGCCGGCTGGCCATGCCAGGGGAGGTGGCTAGGTGGTCAGATGTGCTAGGGGAATACGTCACAGCAATTAAATGAGTTGAGGTTTTGTTTTGGCAAAAATATCCAAGGCTTAAGAAAATATGGAATCAAAATCCCTTTCTTTAGTGGACCTTTGGTCCATGGCTTAGTTTAGGTGGTTTTATGGGGTTTAGCTTGGTCACTAGGGTCCAACCAATGGCTGTGGAGTCATTAATTTGGTGGCTTTGGGGTGGTTAGGCTAATTTTAGTGCATTTGTCCAATGTGGGTTCAAATGATCAAAACGTGGGTTTGGGCTAGCTTAGCCATGATTTCAAGCCCAATTGAATAGTTCATTTGATGTAGATGATTGTAAGGAAAATTTTTGGTGAAGGATTGAAAGGACTTTGATTTCAATTGGGGGGTCAATTTGAGGATTTTGGAGAGTTGGTCATTTTGGCATGATGGGCTAGACTTGGGTCTAGATTGGACTAGCCTTGGGATGAGTCCAAATTGATTTTTGAGAACGGTCAATAGAAATTCCATGAAGAGTTTTCAACATGAATTGGGTGCCAATTTTGGNCATATGGATAGACCCTAGGCTACTAGAGAAGAAGAACTAGACCTCAACCAAAATTGAGGTCAACACCCAGTCACGCGCCGCGTCATCCTTGTCCTCTCTGAAGCGCTACGCGTTGCGCTCTGGCTCGACACCATCATCTGACTCGACAGTTATGCATCCCACTATTCATGTCATATTCCCTCATCCGGCTTGATCTCATTCGTCCGTCCAATACACGCGCGATCAGACGATCCTCCGTCATTGTCCCCGATGAACCAAATTTGTGATTCATCTAACTTCTAGACCTAAGATCTCGCTCGATACTCAACCAAATCAAGTGTGGTTTATTCCTGCACCTTCATCTACTCAAGACGAACACATCCATATGGTTACAATGCTATGAAATTAAACTTCACTTCACATTTTCTGAAAACTGAGCTGAAGATCAGGGTTAATGGCCGATACCTTTGTCTGAGAGGGGAGGCCTCAATCAGATTCTTGTGGAAGCTTTAATGGAGTCCAACAAACCTTCTAGATGTATTGATTTCCTCTAGTATAACTCCAAATATAACTTCATTGAAATGGGGTGCGGCCTTGGTCTAAGAGTGGTTTGGAGAGCTCAACAGAGGGGAATTTCAATGGGAATCTTCCTCTCTTGCTCTGGGGAAGCCCAAGAGTGGTTCAATTTGGAGTTTGGGGGAGTTTTGAGGATGGTCAAAGTTTGTCCTAATTTTGAACTTAAAAATTGGGCTCAAGGGGTGGTGGAAATGGCAAGGAAATGGTTGTAATGAGCTTAGAGAGTCTTGGAGGAGCTGTGGGAGCAATTTGGCAGTGTTTCCTCAAGAAATTTTAGTTCTCCTTATTTTTTGGCCATGGAAGGGGGGCTTTAAATAGAAGGGCTTAGGGTAGCTGTCAGGGCTTCACATTGGGTCCAATGTGGAGCTGAGGTGGAGGGCTTCAAAGTTCTAAAGACCAATCAAGGTTGGGCACCTTGGATGGATGTAATGGGCTTTAGTTTAAAAGGGGTAGCTCTGGGTTTTAGTGTTTTCCTAGGCAGAAGAAGTGGTCAGGTAGCCAGGTGAGCTAGTGGGAGGGTTAATGATGGTTAACCTCTAATGGTTAGTGATGATTGCAAGGATATTTTGGTTTAGGCCCAAAATAGGGTGAAATCCCCTAAATTAATGGCACATTAGTCCATATCTCATACAGGGTGGGCTAGGTGGGTCTAGCTTGGTCACTACGGTCAAGAAGGTGGCTGTACATGCTTTGGTTTGATCGATTCGGCATGACTTGGTCAATTTTAGTGCATGGGTCAATTTGAATAATATTGGCTTAAAATTGGGCTTGGCTTGGGTTAGCCATGACATTGGACTCAATTTATTGAGCAAATTGGTGTGGATGATTGTCACAAAGAGTTTAGAAAGGATTTGGAGTGATTTTGAATTGATTTGGAGGTTTAATTTGAAGGATTTTGGACTTTTGGTCAATTTTAGGGCGTTGGGTTAGACTTGGGTTTGAGTTGGGCTAGATTTTGGCTAATGCCCAATTTATGGTTCAAATTGGTCCTGAGGATTGTCATGAAGAGTTTGAATAGAAATTGAGTGGAAATTTTGAGGTTATAGAGTTCAATTTGGTTGAATTTAGGGACATGGTCAATTTGGGACAAAATTGGGGGTTTTGGTCCAAGTTGATTTTGAATGAAATTGAGGCTTGAACAATGCCAATTTAAGGTTCAATTTGATGTGGGGAAATGTTGTAAAGAGTTCATGGTGCAAAATTGGGGCAATTGGATAGATTTGGGGGTTCAATTGAGTGAGATATTGGTTTTGGGTCAAATTGGGGCTTTTTTATTTGGGTTGANGATGATTGCAAGGATAGATTTGGGGGTTCAATTGAGTGAGATATTGGTTTTGGGTCAAATTGGGGCTTTTTTATTTGGGTTGAAATTGGATTCCAATGTGGATCAACTGGGCTTGTATTTGGTTCCAATCAAGATTGGGCATGATTAATTTGAGTTTAGAATTGAAATTTTAGGAAATTGAGATCAAAATGGTGGACATTTGGGGTAAATTGGGGTAATTGGGCCTTTAAAGGTATTTGGGGCTTTTGGTCAAAATATGTCAAATTGATCTAATTGAGCTCAATGGAGTGGTTCAAATTGATTTTGGGGACATTTGAAGTGATCTTAAAGGTTTTGGGTCTATTTGAGTCACCAAGGGTATTTTGGTAATTTTTGCCAAATAAGGGGTATTTTGGTAATTTTAGAAATTTGGGGGTGTTTTAGGCAACTTGGGTTGTTTGAAATGGATTGAAATGAGTTTTGAACAAATTTGAGTGTTTTGGGTAATTTTGGAAATTTTGGGATTTCGAGGACAATTTGGTAATTTGGGGGCAAAAGACTAAGTTCGCTATTTTGGTAAAATTGGGGTGTCATTCACCCTACTTGAGCCATGGACCAATAGAATTCTCTACTTGGGGTTCTTCATGCACTGGTATTAGCTAAACCTTAGCCTAGGGCTAGTGGGTCTAGGGGTCCATCTACATGAGTCTCCCAAAGGGTCAAGGTATCAAAATCACGTAAGCTTGGGTTTAAGGTAGTGAGTGGAAGTGTAATGTGTAAGTGTGTGTGTGAGAGCAACCAAGACCACACCACTAGTAGGCTAACTATAAGGCCAAGCAATCCTATGGAACTCTCCTTGTGCTCCCCATATGGCCTCACCTACTAAGTGCTAGAGGTTAGGACCAATATGTGGAACTTTAAGTTGAACCAAGAGGAGTTTAGAATTTCTAATGGTGAGGGTTCCTTTCTAGTCCTCTAGAAATAGTCAACAGGAAAGTCCTATGGCTAGAACCTAGGCTTCTAAGGAGGAAAAACTAGACTTCAACCAAAAGTGAGGTCAACAGATATCAAAGAAAAACAAAGGAAAATATCAGCAAGAATGAATATGAAAGTGCATTGTGAGAGGGAGGGGTTAGAACTATAAGAGACAAATGTAGGTAAGTTAATAAAGCCCAAAGCTACGTATTGTCTCACATTAGATCAACAATTCCTTGAAGTTTCCAAATGGCTGTGCCTCAAACATAAACCAACGTGTTGATTTGGTCATGGGAAAAATATTTGGCAAGAAGAGTCACAATTGACAATATTCATGCACTATTTATTAACTATTGCATTCAATGCTTTGCAAAAGTCGGTACTCGATCCATTGATCAAAATTAGTACATTCTTTGGGAAGTTGTAATAGGCTCTTGGGAAGTTCATTTTTTGTGAAATCTAGATGTGAGTATTCCATTATTGTTGTGCAAGCTCAAACAGATATTTGCTCTCAAGTTTTTTGACTCTATGGAGAATTTGTCCATTCATCTATGTAATAAGGCAATACTGGGGGGATCAGTGTAGTACAATTGGTGTATCCTTTTGAGAGGCATGTCTTTTATTTTAGAGTGAAATTTTATTTTGTTTATTTCAAAAATTACTAAATTGTGCAGCTTTCTGAATAAAATAAAAAAAAGATCATTAAAAATAAAGCAAGTTTCGAGGGTTCGATATGCGAGGCATACCTAATATAGGAGATGATTACCTTTTGTTTTTTTTTACTTTCAATCAAGGGAAACATACGCATGAAAATGTTGGTCAAATTCTTATCAATATTCTAGATATCTAGTAAATGATTAGGTATGCATGGTACCCGCTACCTAAATGATGGAGAGCTTCAACCAGCTACTTTGTATGTTATACTGAATTGCGGTTAAGTACAACCATTCCTATAGTATAATTAAATATACTCAAGTGCTTTTATAGGATATTTTACAATTAATTCAGACATACAAGTCACAATAATGTTTGCAAGTTATTTACAAAGAACTTGAACGTAGAGGATGAAGCTCTTATAAGCAAGACAAACGAAGAACTTTGAAAATGTTTCAAATTACACGTACATTGAAGTATAAAATTCAATGGTATGTTGTGTAATTGCAATATAAAAAGTTAAACTAATTATGTTATGAAACTTCTACTAGGTCGATGATACAAGCAACAGAATCAAAGACCATGGCTAATTAGATTTTGCTTAGAGGCATAATCATACTGTGAAGACATGAAAAATATTTGAAGTTAATAGTTAAAATTTTTACACGAGCTCCTGATGGGAAGGAAATCAAAATTATAATTTTTTTTGTTTGTGTTAGAGAAAACACACACAAAGAACTAGATTAACTATTACTACATACTAAATTAAGTTGTTCAGCTGTAATAACCGGGCTATGTTGAACGTAATGTCTACATGTTCAATTATGAGCGGTTAGATCCCGTTCCTAATCGAGAAACTCAGACACTCAACCCTCATGAGATTACCAAAGTTAAGATGAATAGAAGATATGCAAAGTATAACCCATTTATTTTGGCAAGTCAGGCTAGTTAAGTTTATTATTTTTGATATCTTGGACGAGAAAAAAATAAAATTAATTGAGTTGTGTATTTATGAATAGAACAAAAGAAACTATTGTGATGCAGAATGTTATTGAACCTATCACCAAGAGTTAATTATGGCTAATTTTTGTATCCAACTTAGCTCAATCAATGAGGATTTGGCCATAGAGGATACCATAAGATTCATGAAGAAGTCCCTTTAGATATGGATGAAAATGATGATAAGATTGTCAAAAAATTTTAAGTTCTTCAACATTTTGATCAGCAAATGAAATATATTAAATATAGTTTTGTATACTTAGATGATTAGTTCCTACACCTGTTTTTTTTTACTCTCACTTTTATATTGTAGTTGTCTTATTTAATTTTCTTGATTTTATGTATAGACTCGACAAGTTTCACTTTTTTGCTTTTAATATTTTGTCTTATATTACATACTAAGTATGCTTATTAATTCCAATTTTTTTTCCTGTTGTAGATGGCAAGTTCTCAGCCTCCCGAGGATCCCCATGTTTAGGGGACTTTGAGGAACATGTATCGGAGGTTGAAGAAGGCCATCATTACCTCTAATAGGTACGACACTCATGCAGCTACTCCAGTGACCCATTATGTTGCCCCTCCTCTTGCACTAGGTCCCTCGCAGGCACCACCTCCCACTCTACCCTATTTTCGCACATCATCATCATTTGATGAGCCAGTCCCCTCACTCTAGCACCTAAGATGGCTGACATCACCGGTAGAGTCTATATTGAGCCGGAGGGTGATTTGTAAGTCAACTTTCTTTCTTACTTTATAGTAATTTCAATTTTTCATTCAATTTCATAATGTACCTAATTGATCATTTGGAAGTTCTACCCCTCCAGGTCGTCCGTGAAGCGAATCTTGGAGATCATCAGTAGCATATATGATGAATCATATCTCTTATAGAAGCTAATCCTGATTTCCACTCGAGATATGTATTTTAGGGAGTTTGAGAAATGATACTTAAATTTGAAATGGAAATTTATTTTTTTTGGTATGCTAATCAAGCTTACATACTTTCTAATTTGTAGAGGTTATTTCCCTGGCTGTTGAAACATCATCAATAAATCACACGGATTTTTGGGGTTTGTGTCAAGCATAGGCTTGGGGATATGTTCAAAATGGTGTGTAAGAAGGGGCAGAGGCCCTCATGGGTTGGGGAGGAAGTCTGAGCTAAGTTAATCCGAGTGTGGGCCTCTCTAGAGTACTAGAGAAAGAGATAGACAAACCAACATATCTAGACGATTGAGGGAGCCAAAGGGCCCGTACTCCACCTTGGAGGCTCGATCCCCCACATGGAGCATTATTTGAAGCTGGTAAAATTATGTCAAATTTCAATAGCTAACAAATTTATGTAATCATGTGACTCATATATTTATCTGATAATGTATATAGGCTAAGGAGCTTAATAGAGAGCATCCACAGTAAAGTTACACTTCTTTACACATCGACACGTAGGCACACAGTAGTAGGTATCCGACCACTCTCACCATGACAATGTAAGTTTAAAAAAATTAATTCTATTAATGTGTCAATTAATGTTTAAAATGTCAAATAATATTTGATTTTATATATAAAGGAGTACGAGCAGCTCCGGAGGACAAAAGAACATGACCAACCAGTCCTCACCGTCCGCCAGCAGTGGTAGCCAGTCTACCACTGCACAACTTGATTTTGAGTTGTGTATGAAGTTGATAGGGAAGAAGTAGAGGAGAGTGTATGGCCTCAGAGTAAAGGAAATTTTATTTGAGGCCGAGCGTTCCCGAGCAGTTGTGGTGGCCCTAGTGCATTACAAGCTAAACATGAGCCAATCATTTGACAATGATGAATAAAGAGCTTCAATAGGTGCGTGATTGCCAGCACCTCATTGAAGATGCCTAACAAACCTGACAAAGAGTTTTGATCGCTAGAGAAAGCTACACATGCATCCGGTCGAGGAGAAGGAGAAGGATGATGATGAAGATGAAGATTAGGTTTTTTTGTGTTTGATGATGTTACCCCGACATAGGGGCTGACTCTATGCTTTTTTTATTTCCATATTCTATGAACTTTTAGTTTCTTTTGTTGTGAATTCTGAACACTTTAATTTGTTTATATTTAATCGGACTTGATATCATTATGTGTATGTTAGAGATTTGTTTTATATGTTGTGATGATAGATAAATACCACATTATATTGATTGTGTTTGTTATGTGCAGGTATGTGGAAATCAAATGATTTTATTTTTTTTTAATTTCTTACAAGTTAGCATTGGATTAGCATCAGAAATTTCCCATGCCAAAAGCTACAATCAACCAATGATACAAGCCACCGTCAAAAAGGCATGATAGCGTCAAAAAAGTCCGACACTGATTAACAGTAGATATGGCCGACACTAATTAGAGTCGACCCTATTTGACGTTAATTAGTATTGGACATTTTTGACGCTATTGTGTAGTTACGCCAGCTTCATTTGTATGTTCAATGGTATTTTTTAGCGACAATTGCTTTCGACACTAATGCGGATGCAAATTAAAATCCGAAACGAATCTCGATGCAAAATAAATTAATGACACCCATTTGAAAATCAGAAAAAAACTAATGCTATTCCGACACTAATCTGAATAAGTGTTGAAAAATGATTCGATTTGCGCCATAAATGTCTGACACTAATCGGACCTTTTTTCTGTAGTNTGTAGTTACGCCAGCTTCATTTGTATGTTCAATGGTATTTTTTAGCGACAATTGCTTTCGACACTAATGCGGATGCAAATTAAAATTCGAGACTAATCTCGATGTAAAATAAATTAATGACACCCATTTGAAAATCAGAAAAAAAGCTAATGCTATTCCAACACTAATATGAATAAGTGTTGAAAAATGATTCGATTTGCGCCATAAATGTCTGACACTAATCGGACCTTTTTTCTGTAGTGCGTTATTTATCTCATATCTACCATTTACAGACTAAGAATTTGGATTCATTAACTGTACGTCAGTCTGTGGCTATCCTTTAAATTATCATATGAGGCGACATGAATGTGATACTCTACACGCTTCTAAGATATTAGTGGCACCGGTGATCTCCAAACTCTAAAACCTGAGATATATATTGGTGTCAGAAGAAGAAATAAATCCTTAGAACAGGCAGTCAAAATTATCATTAAAGTAAATAATACATTTATTTTAAATTTTTAGAGAGATAATTAACAATATAATCACTAAAAGGATTAAGGGGGTGTGATTTTTATGTAATTGTTATGATTCCATTAATCATGGTCAACAAAGCTTTTATATAGTGTCAAATNTGTGATTTTTATGTAATTGTTATGATTCCATTAATCATGGTCAACAAAGCTTTTATATAGTGTCAAATAAATACTTTGGTTTACTTTCTCGTTGTAGTGATATTCTTTTGGGTAATTGCTTGTGGTATTTTTGAGAGAATTTTAAAAAAGTTACATGCCTAATGGGGTGAAAGATGTATAAATCTTCTGTGAATAAATATATTCTGCTAGAAAATATATGACTTAAAATATTTTTAATAAGCAAATATTTGATCTTCTTAAACGTAAAAAAAGAAGTTTATGATTGCCTAATTGAATGAGGTATCACAAAATGGAGTTTATATTATGATAGCGGCTTTTGCTATGAGACAATGACAACTATTACATCTGAATCCCTCAACGGTGTTTTTAGAAGGGCATACATTGCCCATACAATCAATAGTTCTTGCCATTTATCATATAATGATTGAATTTTTTTTAAGCAAGCAAAAGATGCAGAATAACTATTATTAGCCAATGGCTTTGAATTTATGTCTAGAATAAAAAAATTTGCTAATAATAATTTATTAAAATGAAGTNCATCTGAATCCCTCAACGGTGTTTTTAGAAGGGCACATACATTGCCCAAACAATCAATAGTTCTTGCCATTTATCATATAATGATTGAATTGTTTTTAAGCAAGCAAAAGATGCAGAATAACTGTTATTAGCCAATGGCTTTGAATTTATGTCTAGAATAAAAAAATTTGCTAATAATAATTTATTAAAATGAAGTAATCACTTACACCAATTGAAATACATATTCATTTTAATTCATTTTTTCACATGAAAAAAAATTTAAAAATTGAATCAGATAATAATTAATGTTCTAAATATGATAGCAATAAGTAAATCAAGTGAACTCTGTCGTTCATTAAAAGTTAGGAATTGTCGTTCGCCAAAATGGATATTCCGACGCCCGGTTTTAGAAGATATTTAATATATATATATATATATATATATAATTTAAAAAAAAAGTAATATTTCAATTTTTGAAAATACAAAACCGAACCAATCTCATATCTAAAATAGTTAAAATGATCGAGCACAACCCCATAAAAAATATATCTACTTCGAATGATAGATATAATACTTGCTGGCAGTACTCGATTAAATAAACTAAAGAATTTATGACATTCGTTTTAGCTGC
>JXCR01131786.1:5428-24085 GCA_002079205.1 Phalaenopsis hybrid cultivar
TTTTATTTCGTATTTTTCTAAAATCTTATATATATATATATGTAAATTAAAGAGTCCTTCCGAAGCGGGCGACGGGATTTCGATTCCGGCGGCCGACAGCTTCTTACGGGCGACCCCAAACGTAATCCCTTTTAAACGCCGACAGTACCACAGTCAAATTGCAACGGTCTCCCCAATAAAACGTGGCAGAAATCCATAGGGATAACGTTGCACCAGACCTAATCCTGCAGCTAGCTTCCAATCGAAAACTCCACTAGGCACCTCCAGTCAATGTTGATCTTTTCCTTCTTCAGCCACGTCAGAGAACAAGGCCCGAGAGTCTCTGAGTCATGAGGCCCAACTTCTCTACCATGTGTAGATGACTCATTCTCACTGCTCCCTGCATCGATGAGGAGACCACATACCTTCCCATTCACAGTGCGACAAAGCCATGACGCATCCCTCGTATCCTCGATCTGTAGAACCCGTTGAACCATGAGCATCTCTCTCTCTTCAGGTGAAAGATGATGCTCATCACCTTATTCCTCAATTGTCTCCTCTTCGCTAATCTCCTCCGCAACGCCCGACTCGGTCAAATACACAACCTGGCTCATCAGGCAGCTAGAAGCGATGAGCCCAAATTCATGACATTTGGAGCATTTTCTGGCGAAGACTGTGTTAGGTGTGCTACTCTTCTTAGGCTTTTTCTGACCAGGGGTGACTATCATTATCCAAATCATTTTTCTCTACTCCCTGAGGTGTGCTCCTACTGATGTCTCCAACTGTGGTGGCTGTCTGACTGGTAATAGTAGTTCGCTTTGTTTTTGCTGCCTTTTCATTTTCAACGTTAAGGTCCGGACATCTTCAAGTGCCAATAAAGCTCCAGCCGCACCACATTGTCAATAGCGGGCTTCAGGCCCCTCAGATAACAAGTTATGGTGTGTTCTTCTAGGTCGAACAAATCACATTTCATCTGCAACTGGTCAAACTACGTCGTGAAGTCCTCCAGTGATTGTTCTCTCTACTGCAAGTGGTGGAGTCTCAAAAATATATCCTGACGGTAATGAGAAAGTAGGTATTTTCTCAGCATCGTCTTCCACATCTTCTCCCACTTAGTAATATTGTTGTTGTCTTCTCTCTTCCCCTGCCTCTACAGGTTGTCCCACAACAAGAAGGTGCTCTTTCTCAATTTGATAATTGCAAGCTTCACCTTTTATCTTTTGGCACCTCTTCGTACTCAAAGATTCTTTCAACTGATTGTACTCACTCGATTAAATTATCTAGAACTATACCTCCATCAAACTCTGGTAGATCTACCTTTATTCTGAAATTCCTGTTCTCCATATGTGGGCTCCTCTCTCGGTCTCCTCTGATATTGGATTTCAAAGCATCATGGTCTTTCTTCTTCGTCACTGAAATCCTCCATATAATTGGGGTTGAAATTCTCGTCTCTTTCACCTCTTCGACTTTCCTTGTCACAATCGAGGGTACGTCCCCACTGGGTTTCATCCTCAATGTCCGCAAGTTTTCGCTGAAATCGATCGATCTCTCGTTATATCTCTTCTCAGGCAGCCTCAGGCATATATCTCCTTAATGACATGGATGGGGTTTTGAGTTGGGAGGCAAAAATTGATTTAGGGATACTGATTTTGAGCGGAAATTAGAGTTAGATCTAAGTTTGGCTATGGTCTGGGAATATGAAAGAAAATTGTTGGTGGTGGGGTAAGACGGAAGCTAGGAAACCCTAGGAAATGACTAGGGTTTAGCTAGCTCTGATATTAAATGATACCGAAGTTAACCCAAGCCATGATAGGAACATATTTTATTACGCCAAAATGGTACAGTTACAATTAAGAACAACAAAGCATGACTCTCTAGCTAGGCGAGGAGAGGCGAGCCGTCGGTGGATAGCTGTGAGAGGGTTGGAACCATCAGTAGCCAGCTGGAGGTTTAATAAACTATTTTCTAGAAAATGAAATATAACAAGCTCAAATAAAGGGATATCCATCTCACAAAGGACTTGGGCTTACTAAAAGAAACAGCTATGCTTGAGCGTAAACCAGTAAATGCGTTCATGTTGCATATAGGATAGAGTGGTATCTTAAAAAGACACCTAGAAACTATTCAAGGCACTAAAATGAGTAATCAATGATGTTAAATGATGGATCGGAGCTATAATAAATCGTAAATTGACTTTATACAAGGTAACCGAATAAGAGAAAACAAGATGTTGCTCAGAACAACATTGAATCAAAATTTAAGGTCATGGTCCATAACATTTGTCAAGGTATGTGACTTAAATGCCTACTCAGAAATTTAAAGTTTTAGCCTACAAAACCTATGATAATGAGGCATGACTATCTGACTACTATCAGCATTAATAAGAATGTGATCCATCATTATCAAACGAAGCATATTGAAATTGATAGACATTTCATTAAAAAAAAAATTTGAATAGTGACCATCCAAAAGAATAATACTTCCACGAAACTTCAAACCATAGATATCCTTACCAAAATTCTTGATCCATCACAATTCGACAACCTTCAAAACTAAGAATAATCGACAACATAGATTCTCAAGAGTGAAAAGTCCGCAATCAATGTTCCTACAGTATCTGTCTACAATATTCTGCCAACAAGTCTACCATTTATTTCACTAAATCAGCGAGTAGTCAACTCTTCTCTAAATTCCATATAAGTACATCTTGATCCCTATCAAAATCCTACAATTCCAAGGCCAACTCACGCCAATACTTCCAATCGCATTCATCCAGTGTGGTCGTCATTGCAATTGTGCAATCTGCATGGCTAAAGTTATCCACCGCTTTATGATCGTCCCAACTTAACGATTCACCATGGTGTTGCTTGTCTTATGCGAACCTCCTTGTTCTATGGAGAGCTAATTGTCCCTATAATAATTGGGTAGGTTTTTTCCCTGATTTTATAGATGATTATAGCATTAAATGTGAACCAAATTTCATTAAATTCTAGAAAAATTCTCTCTTATAAATTATATACCTCTTAGATTTGCAATCTATAGAACTACCCAAGCAAAATTTTATTAATTAAATCATTAGCTATCTTCAGTCAATTTAAACAATTTGTATTTGGCGTTGTTGCTCCACCAATTTGCATTAAAATATTCTTATTTATCAACCATTGATCGAGTTGTCAACTAAACATGAAAACACCTTAAACTTCCAACTTTATTCTAGATAGCCAAATGGCTATACTTTCCTCATTTTCATCCATTGATTGAGTAGTTCAAGCATGAAACTCACCCATTTACTGACTTTATTCTAGCGAGAGAGATATAGCTTCGTGGAGATTCAAAATGTACCTGAAGTACGTCTAAATGTGACTTTCATTTTAGCTTAGAAGTTTCACATATTTTGCACAATTCACAAGCTTAGAACTTCGGTTTAGAATTATCTAACAAACTTGATCACTATTCAATACAATATATGATGTCATTAGATCGACGAATTAGAAAGATTGAATTTTCTTTATGTATTTAAATTTTAAATTTATACGAATTAAATATTTTTTCATATTATTTTATTTTTTTAATAAAATTTGTCCCATAATAAAGCTAATGATAAAAAAAACTACCTTATACTTTTGGGAAAGAAAATAGAGAATAGGAAAAAATTAAATGATTAAGAAAAAATAACTTAATAAACAAGCATTACGCGTGAACAAATTGATTGTCTCGCTTGAAAGGGATATGGTCTTACTTACACCTGATCAAAGATAAAATCCCAAAATAGATGAACATAAAGCTTCACATTTAACATACTAAATTTATTATCATAACTACCTTACATGACTTGGATTTCCCTGGTTTACAAATATAAGAAAAAACAAACAAATAACATATTCAATGAAACTGAAAAAGACAATCCTAATAAAATAATGAGATATTTAAAAATAACCCAAAAATCCATGACAATAAAAATTCAAAATATATTGTACAAATCAATTACCCGAAATGCAAAAAACTTTACAAAAGAGAGTAGCAGTGATAGCAAACTCAAAAAAAATATCATGTACCATTAATTATAAATCATGGATTGGTAGATGGCATTTCTAATGGCCAAAAGAATAATTTAATATTGAAGGAATATGAACAAAGTCACCTACAATTATAAATAAGTTATTTGGATAATGCATTTAGAATATAAGCATTTCAAATCTGGAGTAAACAAAATACAATACATTAGGAATGCTCAAGGTTGCTTGATTGGTCTTGAAATAAATATAGATCGTTAGTTCGTGCTTGCTTAGAGGTAAAATGAATCAAAATTTTGTATTATTATATTTTGGAGAGGGAATTTGAACATAGGTTAAGATGTATTACAAAGATTTCTCATAATCGATTTGGATTTATGTCAGGAAGGTCTAGTATGGAAGCTATACATTTATTGAGAGGTTTGATGGAGAAGTTCAGAGATAATAAAGGAGAACTACATATGATTTTTATTGATTTAGAAAAAGCTTACGATAAGGTTCCCAGAGATATCCTTTCGAGAGTTCTTGAAAAGAAAGGTGTTGATATGACTTATATTCAAACCATTAAGGATATGTATACAAGAACTGTTACTTTTGTTTGAACAGGAGGATTGACCAAGTATTTTCCTATTTCTGTTGGTTTACATTAGGGATCAGCCCATATCTTTTTGTTTTAGTTATGGATGGTCTTACTGGACACTTATAGGAGGATGTACCTTGGTGTATGCTTTTTGTTGATGAAATCCTTCACGTGGATAAAACGAGAGATAAAGCTCAGAAAAAACTTGAATTATGGAGGCCTACCTTGGAGTCTAAAGGCCTTCGTTTGAGTAGAACTAAAACTGAACACATGTAATGTAATTTTAGTAGTAGTAGCTATAGTGACAGCAATGTAACAATGGGTGATCAAATTATTAAAAGGTGTGAACATTTTAGATATCTCGGTTCTATTGTTCAAAGTAATGGTGATATTGATGGGGATGCTATTAGTAGATTTCAATTTGGTTGGTTGAAGTGGAGGAATGCTTCGGGCCTATTGTGTGATAGAAAAGTACAGCTTCGACTGAAAGGAAAATTTTATAAAATGGTGGTGAGACCTGCAATGCTCTATGACGTTGAATGTTGACTTTTAAAATTGAAGCATAAAACTAATTTAAGTGTTGTCGAGATGAGAATGATTAGGTGAAAGAATGGCTTTACCATTAGAGACAAAATGTGAAATAAATATATCCCTAATAGAGTTGGTGTAGCTCCAGTGACAAAAAAAATTAGAGAAAGTCGCCTTAGATGGTTTGTGTTGGCATCAATTTTTGATGTCACGAATGTAGGGTGTCCACCTGCATTATCTGGGATAGCTTACGGCTTGTCCATAGCCATCCAGTAGTTAGACACCCACCTGAGACCTTGTGGTGCATGTTGAGGGGCACGTTGCCGGGGTCATTTTGCTAGGCTTTATCTTTCACTTAGGCGAAGGTCAGTCAGCATTTGGTACGTCAAACGACTCCGTTCGGGTCAACAAATATTATACGTCACGTCACGCGCGAAATTGACTTGAATTGGCCCGATCATCGGCGAGGTTGTCCAGATGACCCCAAACGACGAAACGGACTACACGATCACGTCCGGAACGTCGATTTTACTTAAAAAAGATGTTCAGTTAGCAACGACTTTGCGGACGAGTCTAAAATACGCAAATTATTGTTTTTTAAGCCCGATCGCTGGAAAGGTGGTCCGAACGGCCTCAAACAACCCCGAATTGCAAAATAGACCGCGTTAGCGCGTCCAAATTGTCGTTCTCACCTAAGTCGGATGTTTGTTACGTCACAATTTCGTAGACAAATTAAAAAGTATGAAAATTATCGTTTTTGGCTCGATAGTCGAAAAAGGTGGTCTGGACGACCCCGAATGACAAAAATGACTACGCGGATGCGTCCAAAACGTCGCTCTAGTCAGAAAGGACATTCACTCCGCCGCGAGGACGTATACGGGTGAAGAATACGTGAACGATAATTATAATAATACAAATAACATAATATATATATATATATATATANATATATATATATATATATATATATATATATATATATATATATATATATATATATATATATATATATATATATATATATATATATATATATATATATATATATTATATTAACGTTATATATAACGTTATTCTGTTAACGTTATTAGTTATATATTATTATATATTAACGTTATATTATTAATCTCATGATTATTAACGCTATATAAGCTTAAAAGGGAAGCGGGTTTCTCCCTCTCGCGAACCCTACGCATGGAACCCGCCGCCACTCGCTTGCCTTGCTCCCGAGCTCGTCGGCGCCGACCTCCCTCGCGGCAAATCTCGCCGGCCATACGCGCCGGAGCTCTTCTTCCTCGATCAGTTGCACGTCGAAGTTCTTCCCTCCCGTCGGCCACCTCGCCGGCGTGTTTCTCAGCCGCCGGAGCAGCTCACCTCGCCAAGGTTCTCCTCCGCCGCCGAGTTTTTCCGTTTGTAGCTGGCCGCCGTCCTTTTTTTGAAATTTATTTTGTTCCGGCCGGTCCCCTTTTTGGTTCCTCCTCGCCGGCCATACCTCGCCGACCTATTGCCTCGCCGGCGTCGATTTTGTGACGAACCAGTCCCACTCCAGCACATAGCTCCAGATTTCGTGCGTTCCTCCTTGCTTTTCCCGTTCCGGTTGCGTTCCACCACCGCCACCTCGCCGTCTCGCTTTTCCCGCGACCGGATACTTCACCGGAGCACCTCGATATCGCCGGGCAACGGTGGTACATCGTCGTGGAGAGGCGTGGACGTCTTTTCCTTTGCGAGGAAAGCTCCCCCTCTTTCACCGTTGTCGAACGATCATCTCTCACGAATGTACCTTTTTTTGGTGTCATATATTTTTATATGCTAAATTATTTATTTTTCATACTCTGCATGCCTCACAATCTCGTCTTTTTGTTGTCTTATGCACGTTTTGCGAGGCATACTGGAGCATGAATCGAACGTCGGCGAGCTTGGAGAAAGCAAAGAAAACACGTCCACAACCGTCACGGTGCTGAGATCCTCTAAACTCTTAGCTAGCCTTAGAATTAGTAGTGTCTAGGCGTGTGGGTTCGATCTCCCACACGGGTGCGTGCGCCGGCGTGGGTCGGCGCGACGACGCGCCTGCGTGATGGATCGATGGTTTTCCTAGAGCCAGCTTTTAGGTTAGGACTTCCTGTGCGTGGTCAAATACCCCCATGGAACCGAGTGTCTCCCCTCTTGTTGTGAGCCTTAGCACAAGTCCCGATGGGTCGGAGTCACTCACTCCTTTTGCTTTAGATTCCCCAACTTTACTTGGAGAAGTTGGGAATGACTTGGCAAAGCGAGATAAGCTTTGTAGCTGGTTCGTTTTGCAAAGTCTGGAGGAGTTCGCAAAATAGGAAAAACTTTGTAGCTATCCTGTTTCGCGACGCCGTGGAGAGTTTCTCCCTCAGAGATCCGGGGACAAACTCCCCATATTTCCTCAACGAAGCAAGAGGCGGCAACGCCGCACATCCAAGGGTCTAAACCTTAGGTCTCCCAGGTGAGGTCGTTATTACGAGCATGACTCTCTATCATATGTGATCATTTACACCTCATTGTTTGCATGTGCATGTCCTCATGTTACATATTGTATGTTGCATATCGCGTCGACACTTGCACTTGAACTTTGCACCTTGCATTTGCACGTTGTGCTTGCACTTGCACCTTGTGTCTCGCATTTGCACTTGCGTCTCGATCGGCCGTCTCGGACCGATCAACACCATTTGTGCCTCGGTCGGTCATCCCGAATCGGTCGACTGATCACTTTAGTTCGACCGGCCACCATGGCCCATTCAACCGATCACCTGCATTTTTGTCTACTTTTGCATTATATCACATGCTTAACTGCTTGCATGTTGCACCATATGTGTTTGCATTTGCATCTGCATTTGGGTGATGCTCCCCAGTGAAAATCACCACTGTCTCCGAGTCACTGTCGCCTCGGTACACCTTTCTTCGGGTCACTGTCTCCATGGCACGCTCATCTCTTTTGGTTACTGCCGCCTCGACACACTTTCGGGCCACTGCCGCTATGGCATGCCCACCATTCAGGTCACTATCGCTACGACACACCCATTTGTTCGGGTCACTGCCGCTACGACACACCCATTTGTTCGGGTCACTGCGTCCACGACATGCCCACCTTTTCCTGAGTCACTGTCTCACGGTACACTCATCACTTCTGTCACATGATTGTTTGTATTTGCATTTGCATGTTTGCATGGATAGCGAGTCAGGTTCGTTAGGAGAGTGAATATGTGTCAGTCGCGATGCCTTAACGAGCATTGCTTGCTAGGTTGATCCCGATGAGCAATGTGAGTTAAATCATCGAGATTGATGAGTATGGTTGTGCTAAATATCTAATAGATTTAACTTAGTGTCACCCCTCTTCGTGACACCCTTTAGATCATTCAGACCTTTAGGATGGGGCTGGTATGACGACCCCGTCAAAGTCATACTATACCCAGACTTACCCCGCACTTAGATATTAGGCTGACAGACTTTTCATTAGATGGTGTGTTAGGCTAGGATTTAGGGTGCTTAGGTAGTCTTTTTGATGTCTGGCTATTGCTCTCTGCTGGATTGGTTGCCCTAGCCAGACATCTTTCTTCTGCATTGTGTTTGTGATGTGACTACATGTTGCATAGATGTGATAGTGTGTTAGGGCGTTTTTTCTGCATTGAGTCATGCCTATTTATACACACACACACATACACCGCTATGTGGGGAGCAAATAATAATTTCTGACACTTTTGCTTGTAGGTGCTATTAGCTCCCCCACTTTTAAGGCATGGCTCATGATATGTTATTTGCATGTGAGTTTTTCAGCTAACACTTGTTTTCATGCAAGATTAAGTCTTTTTCTTTTCTCTATGTACTTTTAGAGTCTAGGAGAGTCTTGTAGTAGAAATAAGATACGGGCACGGGTTCCGAGGCGTTTGGCACGGGAATCACGTGGAGGGGACTAGGAGCAGATGCTCGTGCCCCGTATCTTAATTCTGCATTTTATATTGATGCATAGAATTAGAACTGGGCATGTATATGCGGAGTCCGGCCGCCCTTTTCTTTTCTTGGATATGTTGCCGACCTAGCAGCACCGGCCTGTTTATTATTTTGATTTGGCTTGCTTTGCTTTTTGCATCATATTGCATGTCTGCACTTGCATGTGTTTTTCTTGTTTCTTTATGTGATTTATATGGGATTTCACGATATAATCTAGGCTCATTAAGAACCCTAAAATTATAACTTTCTACAAAATCCTAAATAAAATATTCAAGATAATTAAAATTTAGGATTAAAATATTCAAAATTTAAAAAATTACAACATTTACTTTCCTGTATATGTTAATAGGGTCTCCACAATACTTAAAAACCGCTCTAGATAATTGCATCATATTTGCATGTCCTGAGGAGGAGTCTTCGTGCTTCTCCAACCTGACTGACCCAGCATACCTCTTTATAGATGGTTGTCTAGTGCGCCTAGGGTGTTAGAAGGCTCCTTGACCCAGACAGGGTGTAAGTCCTTTTGTTTGGAGTGTTTCTAGCTTTGTAGCTGAACCTCCATTTTATTTTCCTTCCTAAGGCATCCTTGTCACTTCAGCGGGTATAAGCCCCACCTCTTAGAGCTCCAGCTTTTAGTCATAGGATAGGGTTTCTTTCCTTTGACCTTAGGGCTACCGAGATTCCCGTGGACGACGCAATTCACGGATTGCTTAACCGGGGATCTCAGGACGTGTTGGGTAAACTACCTCACGACCACGTAGACTTAGGATCCTAATAGTTGTGGATGACGGGTTTGTGGTACCCCGACCCAGTTACCTCTACCTTTTAGGAACACTCTACCTTTTTTTTTTTTGTTGAGCCACTTTGAACCCTATCGCTCATTGACTTCGTTGATATCATTTTGACGGCCCGATGCCGATGAGCTATCGTCCATTTAGGATACGACGATTTGTCCTCTGCCCTTATGGCCCGGACGTGCTTTGACGTGTTTGGATATCCCCGTCAAGATGATTTAGGTTATTCCGTGGCCCCGTGTGTCGATGAACCGCTACCCATTCGGGATGTGAGAGACTCACTATCTGTCTGATGGCTTAGCACGAGCTTTAAAGCATTAGGACTGTTCCCACACGGAATAGCCTTCCTTTGAGTACCTATTACCCCAGGTTCACGATAATCCAAGCGAAACTCTTTTTTATCGAGAGTATTCTTGAGTACCCTTTAAGATGTAATTAACCAAGTGGGATATATCCCCTTGGGAGTGCTCTTGACCCCAGAACAGACACCTACACCTGAATCTCTGGTTATGGGTAGTCTATGTAGGTATTCTTTTGCAGATATCGGTTTAAGGTGCTTTCGCCCGATCTTGTTTGGACGGACACTCTTAACCTATCCTTGCGAGGTTTACCGCACGTAGGCTCTCCACGTTTTGTGTTTACTCTTGTTTGTCGCATTGACGTATGTCCCTTTTCATTCGATTTCTCTCCTCTTTGAATCATTGATCTAATTTGGGAGGGAGATTTATTCGAATAGAGGAAGTATACAACGATCGACAGGCTGGCGACTCTTTCTAAAATAAAAGAAAGAAAAACAAACGAAAACAGTTTCGTCACATTAAATATCAACCATCTAATGATTTGATTAGAATAGTTGTTTCATATTCGACTTATGTTTAGAAAGGTAGAGTAGACCTAGGATGACGTGGGCATATTGTATAAAACATGATCTTAATTTATTAAATTAAATGAAAATATGACACTAAATAGGAAGCAATGGAGAAAAATGATTCATGTAGACGACCCCACCTAGTGGGATAAAGGATTTGTAGTTATTTTCTTATATTTTTAAACTAATTTTTTGTGCTTTGTTCGAAGCATAAAACTAGCTTTTTAGGGAATAGAATAGTAGCAAAAACTAGATCACAAGTTTGAAGCAACAATGGACGAGATCAAAGATTATGGCAGATCATAGCAAGGAGATGGTAAATAATATTTAATATAGTGGACAATACTGGCAAAAGCTCACTCTAGCGGAGTTGAGTGTATTTTGAATTTATCTAATTTGGGGAAATTTAGAATACACCAAAAATGGCCTAAGGGGTATTCAACATACCTCATAAAATTATTTTTTTATTAAGTTTCTACAAAAAAAAAAAAAAACTTGAAAATCCTTCAATTATTTTACTTTATAATCCTAATACATCAAAAAAAAGAGTCTAAAAGTAAGAAAATGGTTAATGGACTTACTCTTAGACAACGATAAAATCCACTTGCAAAAACATCAATACTAATACTGGAGGCCCAAAGATGCCTTGATTGNTATTTTACTTTATAATCCTAATACATAAAAAAAAAAGAGTCTAAAAGTAAGAAAATGGTTAATGGACTTACTCTTAGACAACGATAAAATCCACTTGCAAAAACATCAATACTAATACTGGAGGCCCAAAGATGCCTTGATTGTGTAATTAATTCTCCTTGTAAAAATAAAGACTATTAATCATGTCAATAGGCAAAACGAATAAATACCTATACAGTATTGTTTATGCGGAGAAACAATGGAGACATGTACTTGGAGAAGCAAGAACACTGGATATTCTTCCTCATGCAGGAGATAGCCAAGAGAAAATGGAGTGACAAATAATTAGGGAATGAGCATCAGTACAAAAATAATAAGAGTGAAAAAAGAGATGAAGCAAAAGAGTAAAGAAGAGNTATGGAGAAGCAACAACACTGGATATTCTTCCTCATGCAGGAGATAGCCAAGAGAAAATGGAGTGACAAAGAATTAGGGAATGAGCATCAGTACAAAAATAATAAGAGTGAAAAAAGAGATGAAGCAAAAGAGTAAAGAAGAGATATGTTGGAGTTGAACAAGCAACGATTCAGTTCAAAATTTGAGCTTTTGAGATACTCGAACATTTGAAGATAATCCAATCGAAACAAAAGTTTTGAAAGCAAAAATAGATTGTGTATATCCCGTATTTGCCAACATGCCCTAACAGTGTATAAGCATGTCTTGGTCATCTCCAACTCTAATTCTGGATTTTAAAAAAAAAGAACATTTTAAACAATTTTAAATTTATTAGATACATGTTGAGGAAACTTGGATGTGTTTCCAATGTGTCTGGAACAAACATTGAAGGATTTTAAGGTGTCGATTCTTAAAATGTTATATTTTAGGGGCAATTACATGCCGACCACCAGAAACTTGTTATTTACAAATCAACCATCCTCTTTAATCCATTTTTCAAATTCTCACTCAAATATCAAAACTCATGGTAAAACCCCAATGCATATTTTTCATTTTTATCAAATTCTCAATAGTTAGATCGTGTCACGCATAAATACATTGGCTTGGTAGTTCAAGAAAATCATCTGGATGGTTAATTTGTAAAAATCAATGTTGTGGTTGGTCTGTATGTAAGTCCCTATATTTTATTGTTCATTGCTATTAGATCTAATGCTAGTGGTTTTGATTCTATTTTCAAATACTGGAAGGTGCAAGAGAGTTCACCATCAATGACAATAATCATCTAACGAAACAGTATTATAAATAAAATTGAATTCACATTACCCTCATTGAGTGGTAGAAGCCATACCAACCTTATTAAGAAATTCAAGTTAAAAAATGAGCAAAGACTTACCCAACAAAAATCCAGCCAACGGGATCTTCATTGATGGCATCTTTTTCTCCATTCTTAATTCTGATCCTCCAAAATCAAGGTCAAGTTTTTCCAATATAAGAAAATGGATTGTCACAACCTTGCCAAAAAGAAAAGAAGAAAATTTTGTAAAAATCCCATGCACCCAAATATGCAGAATAAATCACCATAGTTGTGTGAAACAATGCACAGCAATACCCTGCAGAGCAACCGAGCAAGCTTGAAGCCCATTAATTGAGATAAATTTGACATAAAACTTAGTGAAACAGAGTTCAGAGTTTCCTCATTATTCCTATCAAATTGAGGCAGCATAGTTGGTCTTATTCTATTTGGAAAGCCAATTTCTTTCACAGAATTAATAACAACAAGTGATACAGAGGTCAGAACCAATTTGGGGAATCCATCTGAAGAGCTGGAACAATGTAAATGAATTAAAAGCGAGTTATAAAAAAATCTCTTTAACTATAGAGAAAAAAAAAAATGAGAAACTACTACATTAATAGATAAGACTAAGAACCATAAGATCAATGATAAGTAAATAAGAATTTCATAAAATGGATTCAAATGAAATAAATGAAGAGAAAATNATGTCTGGAACAAACATGGAAGGATTTTAAGGCGTTGATTCTTAAAATGTTATATTTTAGGGGCAATTATATACCGACCACCAGAAACTTGTTATTTACAAATCAACCATCCTCTTTAATCCATTTTTCAAATTCTCACTCAAATATCAAAACTCATGGTAAAACCCCATTGCATATTTTTCATTTTATCAAATTCTCAATAGTTAGATCGTGTCACGCATAAATACATTGGTTTGGTAGTTCTAGAAAATCATCTGGATGGTTAATTTGTAAATATCAATGTTGTCGTTGGTCTGTATGTAATTATCCCTATATTTTATTGTTCATTGCTATTAGATCTAATGCTAGTGGTTTTGATTCTATTTTCAAATACTGGAAGTTGCAAGAGAGTTCACCATCAACGATAATAATCATCTAAAGAAACAGTATTATAAATAAAATTGAATTCACATTACCCTCATTGAGTGGTAGAAGCCATACCAACCTTATAAAGAAACTAAAGTTAAAAAATGAGCAAAAACTTACCCAACAAAAATCCAGCCAACGGGATCTTCATTGATGGCATCTTTTTCTCCATTCTTAATTCTGATCCTCCAAAATCAAGGTCAAGTTTTTCCAATATAAGAAAATGGATTGTCACAACCTTGCCAAAAAGAAAAGAAGAAAATTTTGTAAAAATCCCATGCACCCAAATATGTAGGATAAATCATCAAAGTGTGAAACAATGCACAGCAATACCCTGCAGAGCAACCGAGCAAGCTTGAAGCCCGTTAATTGAGATAAATTTGACATAAAACTTAGTGAAACAGAGTTCAGAGTTTCCTTCCTATCAAATTGAGGCAGCATAGTTGGTCTTATTCTATTTGGAAAGCCAATTTCTTTCACAGAATTAATAACAACAAGTGATACAGAGGTCAGAACCAATTTGGGGAATCCATCTGGAGAGCTGGAACAATGTAAATGAAATAAAAGCGAGTTATAAAAAAATCTCTTTAACTATAGAGAAAATAAAATGAGAAACTACTACATTGATAGATAAGCCTAAGAACCATAAGATCAATGATAATAAAATAAGAATTTCATAAAATGGATTCAAATGAAATAAATGAAGAGAAAATAGCAAAGGTTACAAAGTACAAACCTATTATTATGCTACAAATAAGAATTTTAATAGGGCTGTATATAAATAAATTGGCTGAGATCTACAGCCAACAATCTTCAGCATGGGCATCAAGTTTTAATTCAGCCCAAAAGCTTGAGCTGAGATTTCTAAATGAAACCAGGAAAGCAATTAGCTTTTTTGGACAATATACAGCAATTAAGTCATACTCTAGTCATAATAAGAATGTTTAAATTCCTCATCAAAGATTATTAACAATAAAATCCAAACAAATACGTTCACTAGATTGCACTAAAGCAAAAGAATTACAAAATAATAATAGAATGAAATCTTATACAGCAACGTTAATTGAAACGCTACATATCCCCAATTGCACTAAAGCAAAAGAATTACAACAAAAAACCATAAATGATTGTCAAAATAGAACCATATTTCAGGTGACTACCTTGTGATTGAGGAATGCCTATGGCAATCCAGCATGCTTGTAAAACAGGTCTAAGAAAACTGCATAAATTTCAAGCAAAATTTTTTGCAAACTCACACACACAGTATACGCAAAGGGACGAACCCAAGAACTTCCAAGAACTTTTGGTTGGCAACCTAAGCTCCCAACAACAGGCTTAAGTCGAGACAAATGAAAAAGAACAGGAAAAGGATCAATAGTTGCCTTCAATATTAACCCGCGGGCATGAAAGTACAAATCAAACCATCTGCACAGAAATAGTACAATTCCATCTTTGCCACATTTTTCTTGATGCAATTATATGTGAACCTAGTGTAAGCTTGAAGTTTCATAATTTTGGAAATGTGAAGTCGCAAGTCATATATCAACTTTGTTTCAATTCAAATTTGAAAAATAAAAAACTATAAAAGAATTCTTGTTTTCATTTTGAAAGTTTCCTTTCAAATATGAAAAAAAAATTTAAAAGCTTTTTACCAGGTTTGAAAAGTGAGATTATACTTTTCTACTTTAGCTAAAATTTCTAAAAATTGCACCACTAGATTTCATGGAAGTTTTAAAATTATAAGTACGTAAGAAATTAATGTTTCCATCAGTCATGGAAAACAAATAAATCAAAATGAAAACTCTATGAATGATAGACCAGCCCCTAAAACTCCTTCGGCCTCGTGCTCCACTAAGTCAAGTGGTTCAACTAAACCCACGCCGAGCAAGCCAAATAATTTGAAGAACTATTTTAGGCGCGAGTCTAAAAGGGAGATTTAGCATCTATTAGCTATTATTGTTTGGTATGAATAAGGCTTAATATAATTTGGGTCGGTGAATGTGATTGCTGTACTGAATCTTAGGGTTAGGGTGTGGGAGAGAATTCCCTAGGTCTCGAATTGTAGGTATATCTTTTATGTATTTTAGATTGTTTTGATTTCTGTCACTGGAGTAAGATATTTTATTTTGTCCTAATCTCCGTGAAAAATCGTACCATTCTTATCAAATTGGTATTAGAGTCATACTTGGAAGTAATGGTGGCCGAGAAAGTTGATGTTTTGGAGTTCATATTAGAGAGAGATGAGTCAAATCAGATCGGGACTAAACAAGTGTTTCTCGTCGATTTTTGTCCATGGAGGGGCGATTCACGGCCATGGAAGAAATGATGAAGAATATTACAAAGTTCCAAGCAAACCCACTGACGTCTGCCGCAAAATTGAGTGATAGCGTCAGAAGTAGGCCTAAGCAGCAGCGATCAGAAGAAAACGCACATACACAGACGACTTCAGGTGGAGTGGGTTATGCATGGGGCAAAATCGTTGCTTTAGGTGGATCCGGGCTAGAGATGTGGGATCAAGTAAAGAGATTCGGGAGCGAACGCAAGCGACACTTCATAGAAGGAAATGTGTGATATCCACACAGCTAAAACAGGCGGAAACAAATAGAAAGGAACAGATTTGGACAGGAGGGATTGTGTGACATCATGGAGGTTGGAGCGGAAAAAAAAAACAGGAGGAACGGGATGGCGGCGTGCAATTCAGGGCTAGTAAAGATTGATTCGAAGAATTTCGACCAGTAACAGAGAATCATAGTGGGTGGGCCCTCAGTCGACGGCTGCATCTAATCATGCTAGTACATTTTGATGTGCAAGAGCAGCAGCATTTTGGGCAAAAGGAGATTCATGAGCCTATGGGAACGAATGAGCTGATTATGGGACGAATTAAACTTACAGGGGAAAAGAAATTAATATGGGTCGAGGGATGGAGCACAACTACCGCTTCATGAGTGGAACAAGCTTCGATCGAGAAAATTGGGGAGAAGACATGCATAAGAAAGTTGAAATGTCAATCTTTGACAGAGAGTGCCTATTATTGGGTTTGCGTGAAGAGATACTTATTAGTTAATGGGATGACGCAGAAAGAAAAATTGATGGCGGCAGCCTTGTGTTAAGAAGGGATGGCTCTAACAAAGTATCAATGGAGAGAACATTAGTTAATTAGAAAATGGAAAAAAATTCAAAGATCGGTTGTTGGAGCATTTTGGAATCATGTAGGAAGAGGATTTACTTGAGCAATTTTTTGCATTTTTTGCATTGGTCCAAGAAGGATCCGCCATAAATTATAGAGAGAAAGTTAAGATGTTATCCGCTCATTTGAGAGGGATAACATAAGTAGTATTGGCAGAAACTTTATGAAGAGATTGAAGCTGGAGAATCAAGCAGCACTTCGTCTGTTGAGACAGCGAGGATTGGAAAAAACTATGGAATTAGCACAATTTAGTGAAGATAAAAATACAATGGAATGGGCTAATAGGGCAACACAGTTGAAGCGCCATATAGAAATGCTACAACTATGACGGTACCAAAAACTCAAAGATTGAGATTCCAAAGAGAGGCTCCACGGAACAAGAATGGGTCACGGCTAGGAGTGACCTTCAAACGCCTTACAAAGCCAGAGATACAAGAGAAGCAAGCCAAGGGGCTATGTATTAAGTGTGAGGAGAAATTTGCCCTAGGACACCATTGCAAGTATTGAACATTGTAGGCTCTCATTGTGTGTGATGAGAAGGCAGGAGAAAAAGAAACGAAGTAGGTTATGGAGGAGGAGCACCATCACTTGGACGTGGCAGATGTCTCATTGAGTTCAGTGGCGAGGTTCACATCGAACAGCACTATGAAACTTAAGGGACAAATAAGGAAGCAAAGCATAGTGGTATTGGTCGATGGTGGGGTCCACACACAATTTCATCTCCGCTTAAGTAGTTGAGCAATTGGGGTTTGAGATGGTTGCACACAGGAAGCTTTTGAGTAATAATGGGGATGGTAGGATGGGACAGGTGACGAAGAGCAAGGGAGTTTGTAATTGTTAAATTGAAGTCAGAATATCATCAGATTTGGATGCGGCTATCGAATGTGTCAATGGCAGCTTTTCGAACTCATGAGGGTCACTACTAATTTTTTGTTATGCCATTCGAACTCACCAACGCCCCAACTACATATCAATCACTATTGAACAAGGTCTATCAGCCTTTTCTCTAGAGATTTGTGTTTGTATTTTTTGAAGATATCCTAGCGTCCAGCTGCTATTTAGAAGATGACATTGATCACTTGAAGGTGCTGACGGTACTCTATGAGCACAAATTCTACACTAAGGGCCTGTTTGGTTCGGCGGTATCCCTGTGGCGCTGCACTGTGCCGCAAATTCGCGAGCAATTTTTTCGTTTGTTTCGGCGTCCCGCTCGCCGCAGGCCACGAATTTGGCGAAAAGCCGGCAGCGGGATCGACCACGCGGCCCGCGTTAAGGGCGATGTTTCCTCTTATACCCCGCCACGCGAAGCCGATCTCTGCCCTTCTGCCCCGCCTCGCGAAGCCGATCTCTGCCCTAGATCCTCGTCTTACTTCCCCGCCCGACCTCTTCTCCTGATCTATCGCGAAGCACAGTGCCGCGCCGCGCTACTCCTTCCACCTTCGACCGAAGAGCCAAAGCCGTCGACTCCTTCCACCTTCGACCGAAGAGCTAAAGCTTCTGCTTCATCGCTACCGAAGGCCATGATTCTGAGCAAAATCGGGATGGAGGGATTGCGATTTTAATTTTGTTAATTTTGTTAAGTTATTAATAAATAATGATTAAAATTCATATATTTTTAATTTAATTATAATTAGATGGATTTATATATTAATATTTAATGATTAATTAATTTATTTATAAATAATTTTTTTATGTTTTTTAATTATGTGATAAAGATATAAATAATTACTATTTAATTATTAATTAAT
>JXCR01131786.1:24185-55448 GCA_002079205.1 Phalaenopsis hybrid cultivar
CCGAAGGCCATGATTCTGAGCAAAATCGGGATGGAGGGATTGCGATTTTAATTTTGTTAATTTTGTTAAGTTATTAATAAATAATGATTAAAATTCATATATTTTTAATTTAATTATAATTAGATGGATTTATATATTAATATTTAATGATTAATTAATTTATTTATAAATATTTTTTTATGTTTTTTAATTATGTGATAAAGATATAAATAATTACTATTTAAGTATTAATTAATGTAAATTTATTATTTAAATTTGTTTACTAAAGATATTATTTTATATTATGTTTTACACAGTTTTATTGAATTTAGCAAAATGGTCATTTTTACAGAAAAAAATGTCCCGCAGTTGTTTTCACGCAGCTGAACCAAACAGACAGCCAGCTCCCCCACAGCTGCTTCATGGGGTAGCGCAGCTGCAGCTGCAAAGTTGAGAAGCTGCAGCTGCGCCAAACAGGCCCTAAATTGAAGAATTGTTTGTTTGCCCAACCGAAGGTGGAGTACTTAAGGGATGGTGTCAGTTGCAAGGATGTTAGTAGATCAATCGAAGGTAATAGATAGGCTAGATTAGCCACAACCTAAGATCTTGAGGGAGTTGAGAGAATTTTTTAGACTTATAGGGTACTTATCAAAAGTTAGTGAAAGGTTATAGCTCGATTGAGTAGTTGTTGATGGATCAATCAAAAAAGGAAAACTTTAAATGTGTAGTGGGGGAGGGGGCATGCTTTTGAAAAGTCAAAGAAGGCTATGAAGTGTGTACCAATGCTGGCATTGCCTAATTTCAACAAACCATTAATTGTAAAGATGAATGCTTCTGCCTATGAGATAGGTGCAGTCCTTATGCAATGCCAATAACCAATCACTTATCTCAGTCAAGAGATGACTGCGAGGCCCAGACACTTAAGATGGTTTATGAGCGAGAATGTATGACGATTGTGCTTGCTATTCAGAAATGGCGACCTTATTTGTTGGGATTGTGTTTTACAGTATGCACTGATCAACACAACCATAAATTCCTATTGAAATAGTGAATGGTAACTAAGGAACATTGCAGGTGACTATCTAAGCTACTGGGGTATGAGTTTAAAATTCAATATTGCTGGGAATTAGTAAATAAGGTCATTGACGCCTTATCAATGAAAAAACGTCAATTGTTGCCATTGTCAGTCCCTTTGATTTTTTGAGTAGGAGGTCCTGAGGCAAGAGAGTGAGGCTGATGAGAAATTGAACAAGTTCCTATCAAATTTATTGAATGGTGAGAACAACTATCTTGATTATTCATTGAATGGTCAACATTAACTTTAGTAGAGACGATATGTATTACCCATACATTCAAGACATGTTTCCAAGTTGTTACAAAAGTATCACGGTTGTGCTATCGAAAGCCATTTGGGCATGCTCAAAATATACCGGAGGATAGCAACAGAATTGTATCAGGTAAAAATGAGAAAGGTTGTGGTGACTCGGAGCTACTGAACTGGGGCTAACCCAGCTAGGAAGGCTGGACTGGTTCAGTGAGTGAGGCAAGGGGGTCGACCGACCCAATTATTTGGGTTAGGGTTGTCGCCCAAGTGCTCNCTTTCAAATATTTAAAAAAAAATTTAAAAGCTTTTTACCTGGGTTGAAAAGTGAGATTATACTTTTCTACTTTAGCTAAAATTTCTAAAAATTGCACCACTAGATTTTATGGAAGTTTTAAAATTATAAGTACGTAAGAAATTAATGTTTTCATCAGTCATGGAAAACAAATAAATCAAAATGAAAACTCTGTAAATGATAGACCAGCCCCTAAAACACCTTCGGCCTCGTGCTCCACTAAGTCAAGTGGTTCCACTAAACCCACGCCGAGCAAGTCAAATAATTTGAAGAACTATTTTAGGCGCAAGTCTAAAAGGGAGATTTAGTCATCTATTAGCTATTATTGTTTGGCATGAATAAGGCTTAATAGAATTTGGGTCGGTGAATGAGATTGTTGTACTGAATCTTAGGGTTAGGGAGTGGGAGAGAATTCCCTTGGTCTCGATTTGTAGGTATATCTTTTATGTATTTTGGATTGTTTTGATTTCTGTCACTGGAGTAAGATATTTTATTTTGTCCTAATCTCCGTGAAAAATCGTACCATTCTTATCAAATTGGTATTAGAGTCATACTTGGAAGTAATGGTGGCCGAGAAAGTTGATGTTTTGGAGTTCATATTAGAGAGAGATGAGTCAAATCAGATCGGGACAAAACAAGTGTTTCTCGTTGATTTTTATCCATGGAGGGGCGATTCACGGCCATGGAAGAAATGATGAAGAATATTACAGAGTTCCAAGCAAACCCATTGACGCCTGCCGCAAAATTGAGTGATAGTGTCAGAAGTAGGCCTAAGCAGCAGCGATCAGAAGGAATCGCACATACCCAGACGACGTTGGGTGGAGTGGGTTATGCATGGGGCAAAATCGTTGCTTTAGGTGGATCCAGGCTAGAGATGTGGGATCAAGTAAAGAGAGTCGGGAGCGAACCCAAGCGACACTTCATAGAAGGAAATGTGCGATATCCACACAGCTAAAACAGGCGGAAACAAATAGAAAGGAACAGATTTGGACAGGAGGGATTGTGTGACATCATGCGGGTTGGAGCGTAAAAAAAAACAGGAGGAACGGGATGGCGGCGTGCAATTCGGGGCTGGTAAAGATTGATTCGAAGGATTTCGACCAGTAACAGAGAATCATAGTGGGTGGGACCTCAGCCGACGGCTGCATCTAATCGCGCTAGTACAATTGTTGTGCAAGGCAGCAGCATTTTGGGCAAAAGGAGATTCAGGAGCCTATGGGAACGAATGAGCTGATTATGGGACGAATTGGACCTACGGGGGAAGAGAAATCAATATGGGTCGAGGAATGGAACACAACTACCGCTTCATGAGTGGAACGAGCTTCGATCGAGAAAATTGGGGAGAAGACATGTGAAAGAAAGTTGAAATGTCAATCTTTGACGGAGAGTGCCTATTATTGGGTTTGCGTGAAGAGATACTTATTAGTTAATGGGATGATGTAGAAAGAAAAAATGATGGCGGCAGCATTGTGTTGAGAAAGGATGGCTCTAACAAAGTATCAATGGAGAGAACATTAGTAAATTGGAAAATTAAAAAAAATTCAAAGATCGATTGTTGGAGCATTTTGGAATCATGTAGGAAGAGGATTTACCTGAGCAATTTTTTGCATTTTTTGCATTGGTCCAAGAAGTATCCGTCATAAATTATAGAGAGAAAGTTGAGATGTTATCCGCTCAATTGAGAGGGATCACATAAGTAGTATTGGCAGAAACTTTATGTAGAGATTGAAGCTAGAGATTCGAGTAACACTTCCTCTCTTGAGACAGCGAGGATTGGAAAAAACTATGGAATTAACACAGTTTAGTGAAGATAAAAATACAATGGAATGGGCTAATAGGGCAACACAGTTGAAGCGCCATATAGAAATGCTACAACTATGACGGTACCAAAAACTCAAAGATTGAGATTCCAAAGAGAGGCTCCACGGAACAAGAATGGGTCACGGCCGGGAGTGACCTTCAAACGCCTTACAAAGCCAGAGATACAAGAGAAGCAAACCAAGGGGCTATGTATTAAGTGTGATGAGAAATTTCCCTAGGACACCATTGCAAGTATTGAACATTGTAGATTCTCATTGTGTGTGATGAGAAGGTAGGAGAAAAAGAAACGAAGTAGGTTATGGAGGAGCACCATACCTTAGATGTGGCAGATGTCTCATTGAGTTCAGTGGCGAGGTTCACATCGAACCGCACTATGAAACTTCAGGGACAAATAAGGAAGCAAAGCATAGTGGTGTTGGTCGATAGTGGGGTCCACACACAATTTCATCTCCGCTTAAGTAGTTGAGCAATTGGGGTTTGAGATGGTTGCACACAGGAAGCTTTTGAGTAATAATGGGGATGGTAGGATGAGACAGGTGACGAAGAGCAAGGGAGTTTGTAAAGGGCTGATTTTAACATCGCAGAGTATTCAAGTGGTGGAGAATTTTCTTCCTTTGGATTTAGGGAGCGGAGCATTGATGTAATATTGGGTATAAAATGGTTGTAGTCTTTAGGGGAGACTAAGATGAATTGGAAACTCCTAACAATGAAATTTCATGAAGGAGACAAGAGTGCAGTGCTTCGCGGTGACCCTAGTTTGTGCAAGGCCTTGGTGGTACTCAAGACCATGATTAGGACAATTCAGGAGGCATGGTTTGAATTCTTGATTGAGTTACATAGCATGGAAGAGACACATAATACAGAGTTGAAAGAGACAGGTGATAGGAAGTTGATAGAGATTCAGGCACCAGTCCAATAACTCTTACAATAGTTTGCAAAAGTTTTCCAGTTGCCGGAATGCCTTCTCAGAGAGATCACGGGCATGTGCTAACCCCAAGGCCGAGGGTTTCTACTATCAGTGGGCGCTCATAGCACCACCCCAAGGTACAAAAGGATGAGATCGAGAGATTGATCCGAGAGATGGGGACAGGGATCATACAACCTAGTGTGATCCCCTTCTCTCGATCTCACTACTGAAGAAGAATGGGAGCTGGAATTTTTGTGAAGATTATCAGAAGGTAAATAAGGAAACAATACCTGACAAATTTCTCATTCCGGTGTAATGAGCTACTGAATAAGTTTTTTGGGGCTGCAATATTTTTTAAGTTTAAATTGAAGTCAGGATATCATCAGATTTGGATGCGGCCATCAAATGTGTCAATGGCAGCTTTTCGAACCATGAGGATCACTACTAATTTTTGGTTATGCCATTCGGACTCACCAACGTCCCAACTACATATCAATCACTGGTGAACAAGGTCTATCAGCCTTTCCTCTAGAGATTTGTGTTTGTGTTTTTTGAAGATATCCTAGCGTCCAGCTGCTATTTAGAAGATGACATTGGTACTCTATGAGCACAAATTCTACACTAAATTGAAGAATTGTTTGTTTGCCCAACCGGAGGTGGAGTACTTAAGGGATGGTGTCAATTGCAAGGATGTTAGCAGATCAATCAAAGGTAATGGATAGGCTAGATTAGCCACAACCTAAGATCTTGAGGGAGTTGAGATAATTTTTTAAACTTATAGGGTACTTATCAAAAGTTCGTGAAAGGTTATAGCTCGATTGAGTGGTTGTTGATGGATCAATCAAAAAAGGAAAACTTTAAATGAGTGGTGGGGGAGGGGGGGCATGCTTTTGAAAAGTCAAAAAAGGCTATGAAGAGTATATCAATGCTGGCATTGCCTAATTTCAACCAACCATTAATTGTAGAGATGAATGCATCTCCCTATGATTTAGGTGCAGTCCTTATGCAATGTCAATAACCAATCACTTATCTCAGTCAAGAGATGACTGCGAGAGCCACACACTTAAGATGGTTTATGAGCGAGACTATATGACGATTGTGCTTGCTATTCAGAAATGACGTTGTTGGGATTGTGTTTTACAGTATGCACTGATCAGCACAACCATAAATTCCTATTGAAATAGTGAATGGTAACTAAGGAAAATTACAGGTGACTATCTAAGCTACCGGGTTATGAGTTTAAATTTCAATATTGCTGGGAATTAGAGAATAAGGTCATTGACGCCTTATCAATGAAAAAACGTCAATTGTTGCCATTGTCTGTCCCTTTATTTTTTGAGTAGGAGGTCCTGAAGCAAGAGAGTGAGGCTGATGAGAAATTGAGCAAGTTCCTATCAGCTTTATTGAATGGTGAGAACAACTATCTTGATTATCCATTGAATGGTCAACATTAACTGTAGTAGAGACGATATGTATTACCCATAAATTCAAGACACATGTCGAAGTTGTTACAAGAGTATCACGGTTGCGCTATCGGAAGCCATTTGGGCATGCTCAAAATTCACCGGAGGATAGCAACAAAATTGTATTGGGTGGAAATGAGAAAGGATGTGGTGAGTGAGGCAAGGCTGCTCAAAATTCACCGGAGCTACTGAACCGAGGCTAACCCAACTAGGAAGGTTGAACTGGTTCAGTGAGTGAGGCAAGGGGGTCGACCGACCCAATTATTTGGGTTAGGGTTGTCGCCCAAGTGCTCTTAGCTAACTATTATTATAAATATGATCTTTCTTGTGTTTAAGGTCAATTTTTGTTTTCTATCAAGACTGTTGTCGAAGTCCCCTCTTTTGCCTTGTCAGGGTTATATATGAAGACAGATGGTGCTTCGGCTTTGTATCCTACCCTGAGGTGGTGATAACCCCCGACTTATCTCTCCTCCACCTCCCTTATGTTTCGCCATCTTCATTGCACCCCCTACTTCGTATTTTTGTTGATGCTCATTAGCCTACTACCTATTTCTACTGCAAACCGGCCCTTCCAACCCTCTTCTGTTGCTGTTGCGAGCCCTTCCAACATCACCTGCCACTATCACAACCCCCTCCAAACCCTTCTGCTACCACCGCAAGTCCTATTCAGCCATTCAACACTTCTACTATTGTCATCACCCCACATCGCCACTCTCACTACCGCCGCAAGCCCCATCCATCCATTCTCTTAACAATCCAGTCGGCATCCACCACTCTCGTCCTCACCCTAGGGTGTTTGTATTTTTTGTCGTTTATTTTCTATTTTGAAGAGCCTTAGTTGTAACCTTTTGAATTTCACCAATATATTGATTCCGTTGTGTTCTGAGTCAGCTCTGGTATTATGTAGATGACATAATCTCAATGTGTGAAGTATGTCAATGACACAAGTACCTAGCATTAGTGCTTGAGGGATTGTTGCAACCTCTAGTATTATCAAAGAAGGTATGAGAGGTGATAATAGATTTCACTGAAGGTTTACCTCGAACAGAAGAATTTAATGTCATCTTGGAGGTGGTGAGTTAGAAAGTACGCTCACTTTGTACCTCTATATCATCCATACACAGTTGCTTTTGTCGCCACTCTTTTTATACGAGAGATTGTCCATTTGCATGGGACTCCAGAATCAATAGTATTGAATCGAGACAAAGTCTTGAGTCATCTCTGGAGAAAGTTGTTTAGAATGCAAGTGAGCTTATTGAAGAAAAGTACAATGTACCACCCACAGACAGATGGGCAATCCAAAGTTGTTAAACATAACGCAGAGACCTATTTTGTTTCTTTGTATCTGACGCACCCAAGCAGTGGGCTAAATGACAACCCTGGGTAGTGTGTTAGCACAACACATAATATCATACAACTTGTTAATCCACTTCTGTTAAAATCTTGCATGATCATGATCCATCCTATTTCATACATTATGGACACAATACTACATCGCCGTGTCTGGTGAATCAACGCTTAGAAGAGTGTCAAACTTTGGTGGAATGCACAATTTGCAGTTGGAGAAAGAGAGTATCAAAAATTTCAACCTTATCCCTAAGAGATCACTGAGTGTATTGGGGTGATGGCTTATCGTTTAAAATTGCCGCATTCATCGACACTCGATCTAGTGCTCCACGTATCACAATTGAGACGTTTTGTTGGTTATAGTGTCCTTTTTCACTTCCTCCTTTTTGACTGAGGATATAGAAATTCTCTTGAAACCACTAGAATTAAAAGAGATGCACCATAAATCAACAGATAGGAAAAAAGTGTTGATTAATTGGAAAGACTAGTCAAATTATGACATCACGAAAGACCCATACAACTTGATACAGCAACAATTTTCTCTCACCTTAAGGACAATGTGTCTTATTAGGAGGGGAGTCATCTTAGATCGACCCCTACGACACATTCCACCTCATGCTCCACTGAGTCGTGTGGTCCTCCTAAATCTACATGGAGCCTGCCAAATATTTGAAAAGCTATTTTAGACACAAGAGCAAAAAAGGATATTTAATTATTTATTAGTTATTATTATTTGGTATAAATAGAGTTTAATAGAATCAGGGTTGAGATACATGATTGTTGTCATAAATTTTAAGGTTAAAGTTTGAGAGAAAATTACCTACCTCTTGAATTGAGGTCTATCTTTTATGCATTTGAGATTGTGTTGTTTTGCGTCTGTGGAAAAAAATGTTTTATTTTGCACTAATATCTATGGAAATTGGTCACATTCTTCTCAGAATCATGAATAAATCCCCATAGAAACAAGCATCACATAAACCATTAATTTTCGAAGTAATTTAAGCCATGCAACGTCAAGAATAAAAAAAAACATATAATATAATAATGGATTGCTTATATCTAAAGTGATTCTAAAAGGATTATGATGTAATGTTATTTGTGTTATGGCTTGCTCATATAGCATTATAATGATTAAATTCGTCTTCAATTTTTTTTTTAATTCATATACTCTAGACCATTTCATAATCCACTTTCTACCAAAATCCTAAAAAACAGAACGGCGGTTATAATTGTTTAAATTAAATAATTAATTTGAGAGCTAATTATTATGAAAGTTGGATGTTTTCTTTGCGAATTTCATGCCACTTTCTAAAAGCAACACATATAATTACCAGTCTTAAAAGATGCTTCCATATGGTTTCATATCCTTCATTCAGTCGCAGCCCAACCCCCATATTTGTCTGCATATGCCCTCCTTGTTTCCATTTTATACGAGAGTCTAGACTAGTTGCTAGGTTGCCTATCATGTAATAGCAAGCCACAAATTTGTACCATAAAAATAACTTCCAAGGGCAGTATGGCTACCAATATTTAGAACTCAGTAAATGCAATGTAAAGTAAAACACTGTCATTGTCGGTCTCAAGCCCTGGAAGCGACGCGTTGTATAGTCTGAATACAGTGAAAAGTGTGCAATGACCGCTACACTAGCGTTTGGGTGTAGTGTCAAATAAGCAAAGGTTCTCACATTACGGGTGCATGCGGGTAAAGAAGTTAGTCCATGAAACTAATGAAACTAATATTAAAATAATATTTTAGAATATAGGTACTCTCAATGGTAAATTAATGAAATTAATTGATATTATGATTCATAGAAAAATTAATATATAGTATTCAATAAACAAAGTGGATTGGAGAAAAGGCTAAAGAGATTGATAACTTAGGTTTTAAACTTTGATATTATGGTAAGTTTCGCACTAGAAATGGTGTAGCTGTAATTATAGATAAAAGTTTAAAAGATAATGTTGTAAAAATTAATAGAGTTGGAGATAGAATTATAGCCCTTAAGATTATCATTGATACTAAAATTTTTAATATTATAAGTGCTTATGCTCCTCAAGCAAGTTCAGATACAGGGTCTAAAGAAAAGTTTTGGAATAACTTAAAAGACTTAATACAGATGATATCTCTTGAAGAAAGAATTTTTATTGGAAGAGATTTAAATAGACATGTTAGTAAAGTGGTAGAAGACTTCAAAAATACTCATTGGGGCTACGATTTTGGAGCAACTAATGAAGATGATAGAGCTATTTTAAATATTACTTTAGCGTATGATTTTGTTATTATTAATATTTTATTCAAGAAAAGATATGAGCATCTTATTACTTATAAGAGTGAATCTAATAAAACACAAATTGATTATTTTCTTATGAGAAGAAGCGATCGTCGCGATTGTAAAGATTGTAAGGTCATTCCAAGGGAGAATTTAAGTATCAAACATCGTTTATTAGTTCTAGATTTTAAGATTAAGAGTTGTAAAATAAAGAATACGATAAATCATCATCGTAGAATTAGATGCATAAACTTAAAAGACACAAATAAAATTATTTTTATGAGTAAAATTCAGGATTTCAAAATTTGGGATATTCATGAAGAAGCAAATGTTATGTGAGATATAGTAACAAACACAATTAAACAAGTAGCAAAAAATGTACTTAGAGAAACACAAGAAAAAATTTTTATAAAATAATTAATTGATGGTGGAATAATAATGTGCAAGAAAAGATAAAATATAAGAAGTTATGTTATAAAAATTATTTTAAATGTAAAAGCTTATATGACTGAGAAAAATATCAAACGGCCCGCAGGGAGTCTAAAAGAACAATTTGTGATGCTAAAAATTTTACTTTTAATGATCTTTATAATATATTAGATACTAAGTAGGTGAAAAAAATATGTATAAATTAGCCAAACAAAGATAAAAGAAAAGTAAAGATTTAACTAAAGTAAAGTGTATTAAAGATTAAAATCAAAAAGTATTTTTCTTAGAAAAAGATATTCAACATATGTGAGTGAGTTACTTTGATAAATTTTTTAATTAAGTTTTTGAAAATACGAGCAACGTTAGTGATCTTAATATCATGAATAATAGTAAAACGTTTCATTTTTACCGTCGCATTAGTAAAAAAAAAGTTGATGAGGCTTCAAAAAAAAACCAAGAGTGGAAAGTCCGTAGGATCTGATGATATCCCAATTAAAGTGTGGAAATATTTGGGAGATTTGGAAGTTTTTTGGCTTACTAAACTCTTTAATATTATTTTAAAAACTAAAAAGATGCCTGAGGAGTGGAAGAAGAGTATTTAGATCCTCCATTTTTAAGAATAAAGGGGATGCACAAGAGGGTGCAAATTATAGAGGAATTAAGTTGATAATGCACAAGATTGTGCAAGTTATAGAGGAATTAAGTTAGTGTGTCATACTTTAAAGTTATGGGAGAGGGTAATTGAACATAGGTTAAGGCGCATCACAAAGATTTCTCATAATCAATTTGGATTTATGTCGGACAGGTTTACTATGGAAGCTATACATTTATTGGGAGGTTTGATGGAGAAGTTCAAAGATAATAAGGAGAATTTACATTTGATTTTTATTGATTTAGAAAAAGCTTACGATAAGATTCCAAGATATATCCTTTGAAGAGTTCTTGAGAAGAAAGGTGTTGATATGACTTATATTCAAGTCATTAAAGATATGTATACTAGCGTTGTTACTTGTGTTCAAACTGAAGGAGGATTGACCAAATATTTTCCTATTTCTGTTGGATTACATCAGGGATCGGCTTTAAGCCCATATCTTTTTGCTTTAGTTATGGATGGTCTTACTGGACATCTACAGGAGGATGTACCTTGGTGTATGCTTTTTGCTGATGATATCCTTCTTGTGGATAAAACAAGAGAAAAAGCTCAGGAAAAACTTGAAATATGGAGGTCTACATTGGAGTCTAAAGGCCTTCATTTAAGTAGAACTAAAACTGAATACATGGGAGGTCTACATTGAGTCTAAAGGCCTTCATTTGAGTAGAACTAAAACTGAATACATGGAATGTGTACATTGGAGTCTAAAGGCCTTCGTTTAAGTAGAACTAAAACTGAATACATGGAATGTAATTAGTTGTAATAATAGCTATAGTGCCAAAAGTGTGACTTTGGGTGATCAAATTATTAAAAGGTGCGAACGATTTAGATATCTCGGGTGAAGGTCTACATTGAAGTCTAAAGGTCTTCGTTTAAGTAGAACTAAAACTGAATACATGGAATGTAATTTTAGTAGTAATAGCTCTAGCATTCGTTTAAGTAGAACTAAAACTGAATACATGGAATGTAATTTTAGTAGTAATAGCTGTAGTCATTTAAGTAGAACTAAAACTGAATACATGGAATGTAATTTTAGTAGATAATAGCTCTAGTGACAGAAATGTGACTTTGGGTGATCAAATTATTAAAAGGTGTGAACGATTTAGATATCTTGGGTCTGTTGTCNAAGAATTCAAGTTAGTTCGTTGAAGTGGAGGAATGCTTCGGGCCTTTTGTGTGATACAAAAGTACTGCTTAGACTAAAAGGAAAATTTTATAAGACGGTGGTGAGACCAGCAATGCTCTATGGCGCTGAATGTTGGCCTTTAAAAGATAAGCATAATAATAAGTTAATTGTTGTCGAGAAGAGAATGATTAGGTAGATGACTGGCTTTACACTTAGAAACAAAATGCAAAATGAATATATCCGTGATAGGGTTGGTGTAGCTCCTGTGACGGACAAAATTAGAGAAAGCCGTCTTAGATGGTTGTTAACCTCATTTTTAGTGAGGTCTTAACTTCCTACTCCCAGAACCTAAAATCTAGCCTTAGGGGCTTCTTATTGACCATCCTAGCAGACTAGTAATGAGGTCTACCTCCCATAGAACTTCGATCCACTTCTTGACTCATTTTTGTGAAGAACTCGCATGAGTGGTTCCAAGCACTCAACTTTTAGTTGCAAAGGCTCAAGATCAACATGTAGAGGGCCCGAAAATGAGTTCCTATAAGATCAAACGGCCTTAGGTGAACCCTTTATGACTCAAACACTCGTGAACGCCGCAATTTACGCACTCACTGCACCACACACGACTTTGACTTGATTTGACTTACCCACCGGTGAGTTTGTCCGGACGACCCCGGATGACGAAACGGACCGCACCAACACATTCGGAACATCAACTTTAGCTAGGGAGGATACCCATATTGTCAGGGTTATGCACGCGCACAGATTGCACGGAAATCGATGCATTTTTTTCTTCTTTTTTAGCGGGATGTAGGCCCGTACTCAACTCGGATTTGATTCAGGCTAGACTCGAGCCTGAACAAGAGTGAAGCAATTTGAATTTTGAATTTCAAATTTCAAATGAAATATTTAATCCAGCTTTAATGAAATTTAATTAGGAGATGTGTTATGCCAAATAAACTCCTCTGTTAAAGGAAATAATTTATTTCCCCGCCAATTGCTTTCACAGTAACGACTCCTAATTAACAAAACCCGCTCCAATTCTAAAAGGAATGATCGCCTTCTTCCTACGGAGCCTTCCTCCTTTGCCTCTCCCGAGGTCCTGCTCATCTCCCTTCGTTCGATAGCCTTCTGCTCGATCCCGCTCTCCCTTTGCGCTCGACAGCTCCTCTCTCTCGCCCTTCTCGCGCCTGCTCCTCCTCGTCTCCCTCGATCTCGCTCGACCTCGCTCACCCGCTCCTCTCTGTGACTGGATCGAAGCCCCGCCGACCGAAGCATCTACTGCGCCTTCCACGTCGAATTGCCTGCTTGCCTATTCCTCGCTCAAGAGAAACCCTCGCTCCTCTCTGCGAACTCCGAAGCTCTCGCCTCTTCCTTCTGCGCCAGAATCACTCGCCTGCTTCATCCTCGCCTCCTCCTCACGATCGACTCCTCTGCACCAAAACCGCTCAATTCATTCCATCTCCCTCGCGACAAATCCCGCGCACATATTTTGCTTTCCCCCTCTACACCGTTCACCCTCGCTCAACCCTGCCTCTCCCTCTCGATCCCGATTCTGCCTTAAACTATTTTCGTCCCAACTGAATCTCCAGGTAATCGCAGTTGTCGTCAGGAAGGAGGCAGTGACGAGATTGAGGTGAACAGAGAGCCAAAATTCCTGCACTTCTATTTTTTTGTTCAGTCGTTGTTCTTACTGAAAAGTTCGATCCTTCCCATAAGCTCCTCGTCTCAATTACCCATTTGCATATTTTCATTAAACCTCTAGCAAGCTATTGTGATGATTTTGTCTCTTATTTTATTTCTATGAGAATTTCTGGAAAAAAAAATCAATGTAACCAATTTTTTTTTAAATTGCACTTGGAAGAATGCTTTACTCTATGATACAAAACATCATGTGATGATGGTTAAGAATAATTGATATTTTCGCATGCCACAGTTTTGACCTGTTAATTTCTCTTATATACTCCCCTCAATGTCTATTGTGCATTTATGTTTAGTTGAAGAGTTGTCTTGGCTTCCTAGCCTCGTCGTTGTGGTTCGACCCCGATGCTGTTTTGGCTTGATACGTTATGATTTAGAAGGTTTTAAGAGCAGTTTTTTGTCATGTATTATTGTTGATTTGGAGATGATTTAATTACTATTTTTTTATGTTTATTTAAACGCTATTCCCCAGGTTAATTTTATATGCCAATTTCATAGGTAAGTTGCTTACTATTATAAGAAAGGTAAAAATATCATTTGGGACTGTTTTATTTGTTGTTTTGGAGGGAGTTTGGGGACTGATTTATGCTCAAATTCCTCACTATTTTGTGAGTTAATTAAGTGATATGTAACACTGCGAATTAGCGTTTGAGGAGTTCAAAAATGTTGTTTTGAGTTGAGAAAGTGCTATGAAATGTTGTTCAAAAGCTTACAAGTGTTGGAATTAATGTTTGGGTGTTGTAGTGGTGTTGTAGGAAACTTGGAATTAATTTTAGGAGCACACCCTAGGTGAGCGTTCATCCACCTAATTTTCGAATTAATAATGAAATTTGACACTTGACCCTGATTCACAAACTGATTAAGACACTAGACATAAGGATGTACCAAGGCGTAGTTCATGCTTATTTAATTAAATCAACAATGAAATTCCCACAATGACTTAACCTACAGTGAGACCCAGTGCACCGAGATTTGAGTTTGGACATTACACTCAAATCCTCCTAGCAATTGGAGAAATTTGTTAACGCCACATATGAATCACCGGACTAGGATAAGTCTAGGATCTTGGTGGCGAGGGCGATGACGACATTGCTTATGTGTGCTTAAACGAGGGATGCGAAGTGAGATTTTTTTTTTAGAATAGTATCTCCTATCTCAAGGATCTTCAATAAGAAAGAGGAAAGGATCAATGATACTATTCGCCGATTCTTGGTGAGATCGTTGCCCCTGACGCTCTTAGGTTGTGAGTAGTTCTAGCACGATTAGAGTGATTAGCCTATGGACTATACGAATTTAAAAGAAAAAATTTCTTTTACATGTTAAAAAGAACTCTGCATAAAAAAGACTAGAACAACAACTTTTGCATGATAATCTTTCTATGAAATTTTATGAAGGTCCACGGCTAGTCACTTGGATTGAGGTTAAGAACTGTCTTCTGTAGATCGTCGGGCTAGTAACTCTTGTTTAAGATCGTGAAGCACACAGTCTAGCTCTGAGCCCCCCACTTTTACCAATGTCTTACGCCCAGTCCTGATCTTTCATATGTGGCTAAGGGTTTCTTTTGCTCGTGATTTTTACGACTCATTTTTCTGACTTTCGTGCTGGGTTTTCTCGTCTTGTTTATTTTTCTTGCGAGTTTATTTAAATCTGTCGCAAGTCATACTACGCTCGCAATATTAATCACGCAATAGCAGCAGATGCTCAGGTGCGCTTTTACAGTTTATCTACAGCATTTTACTTTATCGCATTTTACTTCTCAAAGTACTTTTTATTTACTTGCAATTTGTTTATTCTGCATTCAAAACCAAAATCAAAACAAAACAAAACCAAACATTGACACCAAAACTGTGAAACATAAATCACCAATCGCAAACACTTAAACCCTGGAGCTATCGCGTCGACAAGGAATTTGGAGCAACTTCGTGAGCAGCGCGACAAGGAGTTTGGAGCGGACTACAGGTGGAGGTGGTCGTCATTCTACAACAGCAAAACAAGTCTACACCAGTTAAANACACAACAGTAGGAGATGCCCACGTACGCTTTTACATTTTATCTACAACATTTATTTTACTGCATTTTTACCTTTCAATTATCTTTTATTTAACTGCAATTTGATTATTCTGCATGCAAAACCAGAACTGAAACTAAAACCGAAACAAAACAAAACCAAACATTAATACTGAATTCTAAAAATGCAGCCACACAGTTGCATGGTTTAGGAAGTCACTGAGGGTTCTCCTCGGGATTTATGACATCTCCTATCTTTTCTTTTCTTTGGACTCTTGAAATAACAGTTTATATTTGAGTCACTCCCTTCCATGTCCTACTGTGAAAACCTAAACTTTGGAATCTTAAAGACCAATACCTCTGATCATTATCGAGAGTTTTCTCAAGTGACCCCAGTCATTTAAGATGTAATTAACTATAGGGGTTTGCCTTTATAGGGAACTTGGAACCCAGGTAAAACAAATCATATTTAATCTTTGTATTAGATAGGGGAATTTATCGATCATACATAAAAGGTTCGCAGACCAAACGGATGTCACAAATCTCTTAATTTGTAGAATTGGGTTTATCGTGTAGATCTATATTTATCTTTCGGAAGGGTGTAGTATTTGCGGTATCGGGCACGATTATGCAAACTAATGGATTAATGAGATCCATTCGGTCTCATTTTTTTAAAATTAAAACATACTACTTTCAAAACCCAAACTATATACTTTTTATATTAAATTAAATTTAAAATTATTTTTTCCTTTATTTTCATATTTTCAAATAATCAAAAAGTTGACCGACAAATTCTGGCGACTCCGCTAGGGACTGGTTCCTCTCTCCATTTTTTATCATGAGGTTTGGTCTTCATACATCGGTAGTGTGTCCATATCCCTTGTGGACCAGATTACCATTCTTCCGTTGACATGCCTCGTTCATTTCTTTCTTGGGCAGGTATAAACAACTCTTTTAGATTCTGGAGCCGTCTGTTTAAACATTCTTAAACATAATGGTTCTAGAATCTTTAGGGTTTACAGTGGGGTGGACCCCTAATAAGTGTGGTAGATTAGGAATGGTCTATTGAAGCGCGTCTGATGCGAAGTTACCCCTTACAAATCTCTGTCGGTCAACTTTTTTTTTTTTCTCGATTGATTAATTATGAAAATATGGTATATGAAAATAAATTTTGAGATTTAATTTAAGTATNCAACCATGGTCTATTGCTGCTTGGTGCTATTCACACCGATGATGAAATTTGGGCTGCACTTCTTTTAGCTAAGNTTTATCACATTCAATATATTCTTTGTCATTTCATTCTCTAAACGATTAACAGACTATAGAATGCTATACCCTGCACTCTCCTTGATAGTCTATTAATTTCTTACTTGTTGACAATTCAATCCAAACAATACAATCCTCTACATCAGTCTATTAATTTCTTACTTATTAACAACAACATCGTTGTTATAATCTAAGTCTTAGCCATATGATTGAGTTTATAATATCATCCAAGTATCTAGGGTTATGCATTAATTCGTTTAAACAAAAAAAAAAAAAGAATTGAACAAACAATATTTGATTGATTTAGTTTGATGTATGAAATCATAGTTCAGTTTTTTTCTTGGCTCCAAATGAAGAGTTATTAGGATTTCGGTTATTGACTCAGTTTGCCAAAAAAAAAAAAAAACACTAAAAACAAAAAATTGAATTATTTGTGATTAAATTAAATCTATCAACCAATCAATTCTACTTGATTCAATGTATGCATCTTCATTAGGATTTCAAAATTTGGTTGAACTATAACTGAAATGAATAAAGAGAATTATAATTTGATTTAACTTGGCTTGGTTTTACATCCTATTTAGTCGGTTTGGTTTTGCCAATTATTTGTTTTGGTTTCATTGGTTTAATAAACTTTAAACAGATCTAATGAACCAACACATTGCACACCACAAAAAATATCTTGATTTAGACTTTAGAGCCTATCCGAAGATCACAAACCACAGTTACTCGCTTGCTATGATGATATTTATTATCCTAATATACCTATTCCATCCTCTACATCCTTGCGAGGATGGCTTATAGAGATCTTACAGGTTGTGCAGAGGGCTAAGGGGCAATTGAATTGGATGACATGACAATGGCCAGGTGAGGAGCACCATACCATACTCATATGAAGACAATGATGATGATGATAATGATTCCAATGCTTTTTAACTCAAGTTCTTCTGATTGTTATAAGTTAATATTCACATTCTTATTAAGGTAACACCCATTTTGGTACGCCAAAAGGGGAGAACGTTGTGTTAGAGAACGTGGTGTGACAGTATCAATATAATCAGCACATTATATGTTCATCTGAGTGATTTAACTGTTTTCGTTTGTTTTCATTTTCAGGTTTTACCTACTCTTACTTTACTGCCTTTACTTATGTCCCTACTGTGCAAACATGTGTTGAATTAGTTTTACATAATAAAATTCTTAAGCATATTTATCACAATCAAAATGAGCAAGATTATTAACACAGTAAACCATAATTTGCTCTGGATCATGATAATAAAAAATAAGCTAAAAATGTGATCTGTTGGTTTTATTTGATATGTGGAGTACAACAAATCATAGGACTCGGAGTCCCTAGCAGAAAATCAGCATATGAAGATGAGTGGCATACAAACTAGAAGCCTCTTTGAACTCTTCTTTGTGCATACTGTTGGTTATAAAGGTTATAAAACAAGCTTACCCATTGCTGTTCACGCAATATAACCTTTAGCCAGTCGTAACAGGGGGACGCATCCAAGAGGATTACTGTAAGGAAGATTTACATACATACCACTCAATTGCCTCATGTATTTACATATAAAGCACCTAAACTTAAATCTTATATTGCCACAGGATGTTACGATTCATGCCAAACGATTCCTAAGCATTTACATGTCTTACACCTGAACTTTACTTTTGCATTTATACAACCCAACATTCCAACTGTTTTGGAGCATAATTAAGTGTTGTTTGAGGCTTGTAAAATTGTTGTTTGGAGCTCAATTATGTGTTGTTTTGGAAGTTTTAAAACACTGATTTGGGGCATTTTTTGTGGGCTGATTTTGTGGGCTGATTTTGGCGTGGTTTTGACAGCGTTTGGGCACCATTTTGGCACTATTTCGGCGCTGATTTTGAGAGTTTTGCCTACTGTTTTGGAAATGATTTTGATAGCTCTATTTATTGTTTTGGGGGCTGGATTTTGATATCTTTATTTACTTTTTTTTTTTGCTGATTTGGATAGCTCTATTTACTGTTTTGGTGTTGGATTTGGGGAGCTTTATTTATTGTTTTGGGTTTCACTTGATTATCATTTAAACATTTTTAGGTTGATTCACTTGCTATTTCCCAATTGGATATGTTAGTTTTGGAAGTGGGTCAACCTTCTCTTTTCGTTTGTTTTGTTACTTTTGTTAAATTGTTAAGTCAAAAAAATGGGAGTTTCTAATTTAATCATTTGGAAGACACTTAGAAATATTTGAGGATTAGTTGAAAAACACTTAATTGAAAGTAGAACACCATAAACCACTGCAAACACAAGTTAGAAGTGTAGGTTTCCTAGATTTTACGAGCACACCCTAGATGAGAGTCCATCCACCTAATTCTCAGTATAAGATTCCTAAATTTTAGAAGCACACCCTAGGTGAGCGTTCATCCACCTAATTTTCGAATAAATAACAAAACTTGACACTTGACCCTGATTTACAAACTGATTAAGACGCCAAACATAAAAATGCACCGAGACGTAGTTTATGTTTCCTTAATTAAATCAACAGTAAAATTCTCACAATGACTTAACTTACAATGAAACCCAGTGCACCAGAATTTGAGCTTGGATATTACACTCAAATCCTCCTGGCAATTGGGGAAATTTGTTAATGCCACATATGGATCATCGAACTAGGATAAGTCTAGGGTCTAAGAGGCGAGTGCGATGACGACATTGCTTATGTGTGCTTAAATGAGGGATACGAAGTGGGATTATTAGAATAGTATCTCCTATCTCAAGGATTTTCAATAATGGAGAGGAAAGGATTCATGATACTATTCGTCGATTCTTGGTGGGATCGTTGCACCCGACACTTTTAGGTTGTCAGTAGTTCTAACACGATTAGAGTGACTAGCATGTGGACTATACTACTTTACAAAATATTTACAAAAATAAAAATAAAAATTTCTTTTGCATGTTAAAAAGAACTCTGCATAAAAAAGACTTGAACAACAACTTTTGCATAAAAGTCTTTCAATAAAAATTTATAAAGGTCCACGGCTAGTCACTTGGATGAAGGTTAAGAACTGTCTTCTGTATATTGTCGGGCCGGTAACTCTTGTTCAAGATCGGAAAGCACACAGTCCAGCTCTGACCCCCCCCCCCCCCCCCCCCCCNAGTTATTTGTTAGTGTCCTCCTGCCAGCTTGATAAAGTTTTAAGATGATTTCATTTATAAGGTTTTTATTTTTTATGCAGGTTGTGGAAGCTAGTCAGGATTTTGTGCCTCTCCTCATGCTCACAGCGGATAGGCCTCCTGAGCTACAGAATGTTGGCGCAAACCAAGCTATTGATCAGGTGTTGTATTTATACCATGTTTTTTATTTTTCTCTGTTGTTTTTGAGCTTGTAAGTGTTTTGGATGTTTATATAGCATTCTCTTACATTTTGGATAATCAATTAATTATAATATGCGCCAGAAGAAACTGATTGGAATTTAAGGCACCTACTTACAGTATAATATAACTTGAAGTTAGAAACAAACATTCTTTTGCAAATTCTCTAACATTGTTTCTCTTGCAAAGGAAATAAATGCTGTGACTTGTACCTGACAGCCTTTCTGTTGGGCTATTTTCAGGTTGAATTAGCAAAATTATTATGTTAAGTGTGTCCTGAAGCTTTATTTGCTATTTTTAAATTCAAATTTAATTTCTATACTCTGCCAGTTTANCCAGTTAAATTCTGTCCTTGGTCTAAATAACAACCCATAGGACTTCGAGGTAGCTCGCCCAGCGCGACGTAAATCATCATACCCTCTGTAGGCACCTGTTGAACAATATCGTGCAGTATAAGTCCTAATTCGCTTTAGGTTCTGAGGTTATTGTTCATTATGACGTAAACCCTCTTATCTCTGCGGGCTATTTGCATAATCATATATTATCCAAATGTAAATCCCAAATAATAAAATTGGCAAGATTAAACACCTAAATAACATCGTCTTCAAAACTCAACCACACATTAGAATAGTTTGGGAAGTCACTGAGGTTTCTCCTCAGGATCTGTGACATCCCCTACCTTTCCTTCTTTTGGCTCCAGAAAATATTTATTCCTGTTTGAGTCGCTCCCACTTGGCTTTCCACGTCCTACCGTGAAAACCTAAACTTTGAAGTCTTGAAGATTAGTACCTCTGATCATTATCGAGAATTTTCTCAAGTGACCCCAGTCATTTGAAATATATATGACTATAGGGGTTTGTCTCTATAGATAGGGAAATTTGTCGGTCACACATAAAAAGTTTGCAGACCAAACAGATGTCACAAATCTCTTAGTTTGCAGGATTGAGTCTATCACCAAGGTATACATTTATCTTTCGGGAGGGTGTAGTATTCGCGGTATCGGACACGATTATGAAAACTATTTGACGAATGAGATCCATTTGGTCTCATTTTTTTCAAAAATTAAAACATACTACTTTCAAAATCCAAACTATATACCTCTTATATTAAATTAAATTTCAAAATTATTTTCATATTTTCAAATCATTAAAAAGTTGACCGACAGAAGAAAGTTATAAAATAAGAATATTTTACATTTCATATTAAAGAATGAGATATCAAAAATGGCCAAACAAAACAATGGATTAAAATATTTTTTTTTTCTACATGAATAAGGCAAAACTTTTCAAGCAAACTATTGTTTTAAAATATTAGACAAAATGTTCATACAAATAAACTGAATTGATTTTTCATAAATGAGCAGTAAATATGTTTAAATTAAATTTTAAAAAATGACTCTATTTAGAGGCATCAGTTAAAGATTATGGGTCACCAAAATCGGCTGTTATTTTATATTCTTGGGAGTGCTCCATTTCAATATAAAACTTCTGGTCCATTAATACTAAGAATAATCAAACCTTCACAAACCCTTTTATGGGCCACTGCTAAACTTGTCGAGCATTTGCAAAAGTAAATATGAAAATGCTTGCTTTTACAAACTTAACCTATTGTGATGATTTAATTGGTGTAAATCAAGCCATCTAACAGGAAAAAAACCATGGATTTTAGTACTAATTCAAAACATTAACTTATAAGAAAGAACATAAATGCTTATTAGTTTATCAAAACCCTACAGCAAGATCTATCTCAACCCTAGCCACCAAAATCTCTTCGCAGCCATATCATGGAGAATGTTGAAGAAAACAAAACTAGCCACGCCATTGTGATCCATCATCAATCCTCTAACTGATTGTGCTCATAATCTTCACACAATCTCTGAACGAAGGTAAGATTGTTTTAACTGACATTTTTATTTTTCCTCCAATATTGCATTAGTTTTGGCCAAGTGATTTCTGCATGAAGGCATAAAAGTGGTACCATTGCCCACAAATAATGTTAAAGGTATGATTGCCCTAAAGAAGAAGAGGGTTAAAGTCTTCTCCACTTGCATAGGGCTAACAAGTATTAACTGCGTTTTATTTTGAAGGAATTCTAGGTAACAATTTTCCCTGATCCTCTTACTTTCTAAATGCTAACCAATCGTAAATCCAGAATACTGGACAATCTCTGTATAAGAACTTCAAAATATTTGACTCTAACCAAACATAAGAAACTTTTCTTGTTCAAAACTAGTCCATAAATATATCATTTCACTAGAATTATGCTAGGGAAAATAAACTAAAATGAAGCCAAATACAAGGCACCAATGATGACACTCATTTTAACAAAAAAATTTAAGTTGTAATTACCTGGGCATTGAATATTTTCATGCCAATATTATTTTCATTTACCTGATATGAGATTAAACAAATACCATCAAGATCATTCATAATCTCCTCCATATAAAAGCACTACATATCAATAACCACTCACTCTCAAATAGAAAATTTTTAAGGCTATCAAATATCCTGCATCAATAGCCCTCTCAATAATGTGAAGCTTCCATGGGAGATAATCACTTTAAATCTTGCTCAATTATGATAGAAACAACTCAAACTTATAAAGAGGTATAATACATGATCCTATAAGCAACAACACTCAAAATATTTACGTAGAATTATGCAGGAAAAACTCATTTATTTTTTCATTAAACATATAACATTTATATATATACAACTCAGACTAATCCTTATACAACTAGAGTGGAATTCAAATATGATAAAAGGAAAAAAAATAAAACATAACAAAGGATAATTAAGGGAGAATAATTTCTCCACCTCAAATATAACAACGGATCAACGGTTTCGTAAACTGTGGGTGGGGTCCACGGTTATTTGCATATAACGCCCCCGCCCCCTGCAAGTTGGGTTGCATATGTCATACATCCCAAAATTGTTCATGAGGTCACTAAAATGGTGTCGAGGAAAAGCCTTGAACAACAATCTGATACCGAGTTGAAATATAGAATAGTTGAACATCTCCATTGACCTTTTCGTAGATAAAGCACATGCTAATCTCTATATGTTTGGTTCGATCATGGTGGAATAGATTCCTTGAAATATTGATGGTTGAATAACTATCATTGAAAATCTCTTAACAGTATTTTTGTTCTCCATGTGAAGTCCCACTATTAATTTTCTTTAGCCACATTCCTAAACAAATTCATAGGGCAAGGACATGATACTCTTATTATGCACTACTTCTTACCACCATTGCTTGCCATTTTGCAAGCAGGAATAGATAATGCATCTTTGATTGAATTTGAGACCTGCAAACTATCCTAGTTCTGAACAAAAGATTTGTAAGAGGATGATAATTTTCGATATCACAAGTTATTTACCAAGTGTTTTGTGCATTCTTATGTTCCTTCTTCCTCTTGGTGCTCATGATGTGTTGCCCCAACCTCTGCGTGAATGCTTGTGGTATATAAGTTGATTTTTATGATTCGCATTCCAGATTTTTCATTTTATCCCTTACAAACTCACTAGATTTTTTCTTTCTAGTATATATGCATAGTTCTTAGTTTTTGGTGGGAGTTGTGGGACAATTTAGTAGAGAAGTAGGTTCATAATCATGTTGATTTGTGATAATGCAGATAAGAGTAAGTTCATCAATGATATAAGAGAAGTGAGCTTGAGATTCATGAGTGATACCCCAAATCTGATATTCTCTCCAACTCTCCCCCTGAATGTTAGATTTGGTGTAATATAATTGGTTTTCAAAGAAGACGCCATCCATGGGGTTGTAGAATTTGTGTTACCGGAGAGTAACATTTATATCCCTTTTAGTTTGAAGAGTATCCCACAAATATACATTTAATTGACCTCGAATCAAGTTTGGTCAGATTTGATTGATGTAGAAAAACAAATGTCATGCAACCAAAAATTTTTAGTGATAGGTTAGAGGTGAATGATTTAATGTGGGGGTAATATTTTATGAAAGTGTTGAGAGGATTGTTAAAATTTAACATTATGTTAGACATCCTATTTATGAGATAAGTGAGTATGAGAATTTCATCCCCCATAAGTGTTTGGGTTTATTATTAGAGATTAGAACTGAACGAGACACTTTAAGGAGATGTCTGTTCTATCTCCCAGCCGCACCATTTTGTTGGAGTGTGTGAACATGAGCTTAGACTTTCTTAAAATTTAATATTATGTTAGACATCCTATTTATGAGATAAGTGAGTATGAGAATTTCATCCCCCATAAGTGTTTGGGTTTATTATTAGAGATTAGAACTGAACGAGTCACTTTAAGGAGATGTCTGTTCTATCTCCAAGCCGCACCATTTTGTTGGAGTGTGTCAACATGAGCTTATATAAATGATATCATTTTTAGAAAGAGAAGGGCCGAGAGTGGAGTTGTAGTAGTGTTTTGCATTATCGGTTTTGAGAATCTGAATTTTTCTCTGAAATTGGGTGAGAATCATGTTGTGCAAGGTTTTAATATGCTGATAATTTTAGATTTTTCTTTTATGAGAAAGTTCCAAATGCTTATGATGTGATCATCAATAAATGTGATAAACCACCTAGTCCCATTTATATTTTTTTTACATTTGAGGGCCCCATATATCACTATAAACCATGGAGAAATAATGTGTTGGTTTGTATTTTAGGCTTGAGGACACTTGTTGAGTATGTTTAGCAAGTTGGTAAGTTTAATACTAATAAGAACTAGGTTTTTTGTTGATAAATAAATGAGAATATAATTTTTGAAGATGATAAAAATTAAGACACCCAAGGCGAAAAACTCATAAAATAACTTGATACTCATGAGAAACAAGCTCAGATATAAGACCTGAATTAAATAATTGAGAATGGTGAAATGGCCCATTTGAGGTGGAAATCCTAGTGAGCAAATAGTTCATATGCATGTCAGCACTACCAATTATCTTCTCTAAGTCAATCACCTAAAATTCACACAAATTATGGTAAATTTTAGTAACATAATTCATGTCACGAGTAAGTTTATCGATAGACGGTAACTTGCACTTAAGTTTATAAACATAAATTGCAAATTGAAGGTTCGAATGCTTTTTGAGTTTCGCTTTCTCTTTCTTTCACAAATGAGAGAGACTCATCTACGGTTCTAACTACAGCATGGTATTTGCAAGAATGAAAAGATTGAAAAACAGTGATATCACCTATCATATGATCAGTTATTGTAGAATCCATATTCGAAGCTAATTATTTTTGCTGAGAGAAACAAGAGCAAATGGAAGACTATCTTGATGTGCTAGAGAGTTGGTAGAAAGTTCAGAATATTGTCTCAAAAATATTTAAAGAGCTTCAAGTTGTTCCTTGTGAAATGGACAATTTATATGAGGCTTGTCTTCCATTGATGCTATGTTCGCTTGATTTTACCCCATCACGTTTGATTTTCTTAGGCTTCCAATCTACAGGCTTTCCATAAATTTTCTAATACTTCTCCTTCAAATGACAAAGGCTTTTGCAATGTTCACACCAAGGTTTGTTCCTCTTTAATTTATTTTGGTGAGATAATTGTGGGTGTATAAAGTCGAGTTGCCACTATTTGATATGGTGGGATTGTATATTATCATGAGTTTCTTTCTGCTCTTCCCTTTATACTTCAGTAAAGCCTTCACGAATTGATGAAAGAGGTTTGGTTCTCATAGCTCTTCCTTTGATTTCATCCAATTCTTTGTTGAGTCCTAGAAGGAACTTAATGATTCTCTTTTGTTCAATAATTGTTTTATAAAGAGAAGAGTCTTGTGAGCACCTCCATATGTATGTTTCATAAATATCTAGTTGGAGTCAATATTTGGAGAGAGCACTGAAGTATTGAGTAACATTCAACTCACCATGCCGTAGGCCTTGTAATCTTATTTCAATATCAAACAACTCAGACGTGTTGTCAATATTTGAATAAATTTCTCTTGTTGCATCTAATATTTCTTTTATCATCTTGTATAAAAGAAAGTTTTCTCCAATTTTTATTGTCAAGAGGTTGACAAGTCATGACATGATTATGTAATTTTCAATCTTCCATGTCTAATATTTAAGATCATTGATTTATGGTGCAGGATTTTCTCAGTGAAATGATAATATTTTCCTTTACCACAGATATACATGACACAAATTTAGGCCAATGGAGAAAATTATTGTCATGTAGTTTGTAATTGGTGATGCAAAAAGAAAATTCAAAAGCAGCAAAACCAAACATTCTAGGTTCAAGTTCAAAAGTAACTTCTGAAAAGGAATAAGTGGCTTCCATGTCGTATTTGTTCGCCATGTTGAGGCAGGGAGAAATTGTTCGTCGACAGACACAAAATTTCTACTAAAGAAAAAATTTGTCTAGGATTTCCACATGAGCTAGAAACTATCTATCACTGACAAAAGATTTTCCACTAAGAGAGGAACTATTAGTTGCAACATAGGAATTTTGCTAAGTACTGTGGAGACGAGACCAGGTACCTGTAGGAGAAGGCGGCGAGGAGAGCTGCTATAGGGACAACAGGAGAAGCGTTCCATTATTTAGAGAGAAGCCGATCGACAAAATGTTCCAGACAACCGTGGTATCCAGACGATTGATTTTGGGATAAGGAAGGCCACAGTAAGAAGAAGTCGATCGACGGAGACAATCAATCCAGACGCACTACCTGATCTACGCAGTGCTTCGAATTATCAATCGGCACAAGCAAACTGGATGAAGATCAGATGACAGTTCGGAGATGAAGATCCGATGCCGACGAGCAATCCGGTGCACGAGAACGGGACAGAGACCTGCCAGGATCTCATAGGATGATGATTTCCGTGTGGTAGGAAGACCCTGACACAATCAGACAGCCTGGATGGCGGCATGAAGGCGTCTGCAGGGTTTCGGCTGTAGTGAGAGATTAAGCCGAGTTAGGAGAGAGCTAAGATTTCTTTTCTCTCTCTGATACCATGTAGATTTCATGAGGGAAAACTATCTTATTTTTTCATTATGTAATAATTTTATATGTATAGCTCAAACTAATCCTCATACAATAAGAGAAAAATTCAAATAATATGATAAAAGGAAAAAAATAAAACATAATAAAAGATAATTAAGGGAGAATAATTTCTCCCACTCAAATGTAACGACAAATCCATGGTTTCCTAATCCGCAGTTAGGCCCATGTGGTCCACGGTTATTTGCATATCAACAGTTATGATAAATTTTTTAACCAACATGAGATTACACCTAAAACTCTCATATATCTTAACAACTTCAGCTCATATGTCTTCAATAGCACGTCCTCATCATATATCCAAAAGCACCAAACATACACTAAGCAATATATAAGAAACACAAAATAGCAAGGAAGAAATGATAATACAACAAAAATTTTCAACTATTTATAACATAATACAAAATTTTACAGTTTAATAAAAAGCATACATTACATAGGAAGGAAGTTGTTATTCTGTCATAAATACACATATAAAGTTGAAAACAGTGATGAAAAAAGGACATTGGTACTCTAGTAACTCACAAAAGAGCACTGGGCCTCAAAGAGCACAAACAAAAACACTAAGATTCCATCAAACTGTTCAGAAGTTGATGCTTCATATTCTAAATTAAGGCAGCACAACCATCAAAAATGGAAAATGGCAGACTCCTTCAAAGTGGTAGCTCTACCCTTGATCAACTTTAGGAATCCAGAACTCAAAAGTTTAAATAGTCCAGCAAAATGTACTCATAAACACTGAGTCACCTGTTGTTATTTATTTACAGGAAAAAGCTACCAAGGGAGGTTGAATAACTCCGGTTCATATCTTTGTATCGAAAGCTAAAGAACCAACCGATTCCGATGCACAAAACACAAAGCATGACTGGAATGACCACAGTTACTCTACCAAAATAAAATGAAGCAGTTTTAGATGCCCCATGTAGAGGAGGGACTTCTGGCTTAACGCAAAGATCATCCGGATCTGTGGGAGATGCAGCATCTTCTGCATCAAAAGAGGGAGCGGTTTCATCTGCAAGGCATGGAAGTTGAGTTAGTGAGGGAGAAAGTAATAATTAGTTCATCCACAACAAAATTGCTATGTTACCATTATCAGCGGGACCAAAATGAGCCATTTCTGTAGCCCTATTTGAAGTTGGTGTTTCAAACTCTACATTTTTCCCAGACTGCAGATCAAAATTAAATTGTGAGGAATGGCATGATAGATGAAAGTTGCAGTTAAATGCCTGTTTAGATTGGAAAATAAAATCTCACCTCAGACATCTCAGCCTTCTCATCATGACCTCCATTAGCATTACTTGATTTGCCATTTGAAACCATAGCTGATCTTGAATGTAATGAAGTTTGCAGTCGAATCCTTCTAAATGCATTACCATGAGCTCCCACGCCCTGACGTCCAATTTGGTTTGGATTTGCTGATGCCTGTGGCCTACGAGGCCTGATCTTTATCCCAATTCCAGGGGAATTGTCCACACCAGAAGGATCAGGCTCATTTTTAAACGGATCATGAGAGAGAGCAGTGAGACCAGATAGATTGTTTGATGCAGCACTGCTCTCAAGCATGTAATTTCCTTTAAAGCATTCGGATTGAAATTCACGTGCAACAACGTTCTCGAAAAAGTGCAAATCGACACTTCTCATGCAAAAATCAGATTGAGCAACCAATTCAATGTCTGAGTTATGTGTAGGAGGCACAAGATAACTTGATTGGCTCCCTAGCCCATGCAATTGGGAAGAAGGAAAGAAAGCAGGGTCTTCCTGAGGAAGATAAGCATAAAAAAAAATGCTAGAAATTAAAGTCAGGTGTGAAGATAAAACAAGATTTAGCAAGAAAAAAATAATAATTCAAACCACAGAATTAAGTTCACTTGAAAACCATACCAGTGGCAGTAAAGCATCAATATCTACAGTATCCTCAATTAAACTGTCAATACCAAGTGTGCTATCCGAGGGAGATTCACGTTTAACATGGTAACCTTGAGAAGCTGGCACAACTTCTGTAGCATTTTCCAGTAATTTGTTAAGTTCAGGTGGACTTTCCTCCAGAGTATTAACAAGGATGGAATCTATGAATTTAGCAACAAAGTCACTGTCACCGTCTTCATCCATTGAGGGTACACCAATCCCGCTATCATCAAAATGCAGGTTATCCATAAGGTAATCAGAAGGGGAATTCCAACAAAATTCCTCAACACCAAGCTGCTCATATCCAGGATTTAAGTTGCATAAGTCGCTTGAAAGAAGGTCCTCCTGAATTTAAAATTAGAAAAACAAAAAAAAAACTTGATAAAAAATAAACAAAAATGATAAAAATTAAGCAAGCAATGCAAGATTGAGGATGAAAAATAAAATGAATGGTAAATTCTACCAATTACTGATTAAAAACCAAAAGTAGATTTGCTCACCTCCTTGCTATCCATATCTATGCCTCTAGCTCCAATATCTGCACTGATATCACTATAGTTATATGTTTCCTCGGTTGTTTCAACCAAATTGGTGGGCAAACTAATTTGATGCAGTGGTGTTGTGAATTCATCCAAAGAATCATCACCCTGCACCGTATCATATGGAGAGGACTTGGTTGGAGCAGGAGAAAGGCCGCCGCTTTCCATTTCATCAGCATTGGAAGTTGTTAGGCTCTTCTCTTCAGGCTCCGGCTTCTTAAACAAGCGACAAAGAACAAAGTGACCCTGTAAAACATGAACATTTTCAGTAACTGCAAAGTTTTTTTCATGTAAAATTGATATATAGTATAGAAAAAATGCATGTCATGATCTCTTTTGGTGACCCTCAAAGAAAAGGTATTATGAAAAAAGTCAGGAGGGATGATATAAGCAGTCTAATTGACATGAGGCAACCTTGTTATTTCTCTATCATTTATACATCATGCAAATGGGAANACACTTCTAGACGAGTGGCGGGTTCTATACGTTACGTTCGGGTGACCGAGTAGCCTTCGTGGATCCTCGAGAATAAATATACCTGAGCCTAGTCCCATACGAGTGCTTGCGGTCCCCCTCATATGAATCTCCTTTTTGTTTTATCGAAGTTTTGGGACGGGGCACTCATGTTACTTTTCTTTTCTTTCGGGATTTCCCCAGGAGTTTTGAGGATTTTCTTTTACTTGAGTCTCTTTTTTTTCATTGATTTTTCTCGAGTTTCTCCGCTTTTCCTCGGGTTTCCTGGACGACGTTTCTTTCGCACTTTGCTTTTTGAAATACATTTAGGTTTGCTATACTCAAGGAATAGCTGGTCTCACGGGCGTACAGGTTTGCTTTACATTTTACAGCAATTAATTTTCTTGTTTCAACCTGCTACTGCTCTTCTTATACAGCATGTTATACCATTTCTGTTTGTACCTGCTACTGCTCCTCTTATACAGCATGTTATACCATTTCTGTTTCTACCTGCTACCGTACTGTAAAGCATGTTATACTTGTCCTGTTTCTACTTGCTACTGTTCTTCCTGTATAGCATGTCATATTACTCTTATTTCTACTTGCTAATGTTCTCCCTGTATAGCATGTTACACTTGTCATGTTTTTACCTACTACTGTTCTTCATGTATAGCATGTTATGCTGCTCCTGTTTTGCCTACTACTGTTCCACGTGCATTATATTGTTTGTTCCTGCTTTGCACACTTTACATTATATAACTTCAAGCATGTTTCCTTTTTGCATAGGATGTTTAGAAGACTACAACTATAGGGTCGTTTGATTTAACACTATAACTGGACGCCCTAGAAAACTTAAACTCGTCATGTTATGGAGCTTGGAGCTAGCGCGGTGGGCAGCACGGCCATCTTCAACAGCAGAACGTGTCTTCCCCAGCAAAATCATCCCTTTTTCCTAGAAATTAAACAACGATCCATAGGATTTCGGGGTTGTTCGCCTAGCGTGACATAAATCGTTCACCTTTTCTTTAGGCATTCGTATAGCTCTGTCGTACGATTTAAGTCTTAAACTCGTTCTAGGTTCCGAGGTTGTCGTCCGATACGACATAAACCCTCATATCTTCTAGGCAATTTGTGTGACTCTGTCACGCAAATATAAGTCTTAATTAAATAAAAATTGGCAAGATGAAACACTTTAATAATTTCTTCTTAAAGCTGAAGCCAAACCATAGGGTAGACTGGGAAGTCACTGAGGTTCGCCTCAGGATCTGTGGCTTCCCCTAATTTCTCTTCATTTGGATTCCTTAACAATGTTCCAGATTTGAGTTTTTCCCCCTTCAGACCTCTTTGTCTGATTTCGTTGTAAAGTCCTATCATTTTGACTTCTTTGAAGACATTATTCCCTGATTTTTATCGAGAGTTTTCTTAGGTGACTTC